>CAHIKZ030001965.1:77500-205000 GCA_903632075.3 Acanthosepion pharaonis | reverse complement strand
GTTACTCGTTTTTTCTTTTTTTTTCTTTCTTTTTTTTTTTCTACACTTCATTAAATTTAAGTAAAAGGTTTACATTTAAATACGCTAGGTCAAACGAGTATCTTTTCTATTAATCGCATAGTTAAAAAAAAAAAAAATTAGACAAAAAAATTCCATATCAAAATTTAGCTTATTTTTCACGCTACGGACATATTGATATATCCACTTAAACATATATTTCTTTTTCTTTTATTTGTACATTCCAATATGTTTCCGTGTGTCTACGTGTGTGTCTGAATTAAATGACTTGCAGACATACTCGAACACACGTATCGATTTACATAATATGTTTCGATTCTTGCATGCAGATCTCCGATTATATACATAATGTCCACGATGGTATCTGTAGGTTCATAAATACATATGTAAATAGTGCCATACTTATTTACATATACACACCTTTCCTCGGCTCACACGTTTAGTAGAAGTGATGCCAACGAACTCAATTTTCCCCAGGTAAAATACTTTTTTTTTAAGGTGTGCACTTTAGATTGGCGCTCGACGTTATTTAGTTCGAAAACCGGAAGCGAAAATTGCTCATAAAAATGAACTTATAAAGTGCTGACAAATTTAAATTATAAAAAAATTATAAAAACACGAAAGAAAAAAACGCTGGAGCAGGTGGTGGGGGAAGGGGATGAAGAGAATCAAATAATCGGAGAAAGAGAAAGTGTGAGAGATAGCTGAAAAGAAATGAAGAATACGGTTTGATTTTTTAAAGTCACAGATAGATAGATAGATAGATAGATAGATAGATAGATAGAATGAAATCATAGATATATAGATAGCTATTAAGAAGCTGATAGATAGATAGATAGATAGATAGATAGATAGAGAGAGAGAGAGGGAGAGAGAGAGCGATCATATATATATAAATAACTATTAAGAAGCTGATAGATAGATAGATAGATAGATAGATAGATAGATAGATAGATAGATAGATAGATAGAGAGAGAGAGACAGAGACAGAGAGAGAAATCATAGATATATAGATAGCTATTATGAAGCTGATAGATAGATAGATAGATAGATAGATAGATAGATAGATAGATAGATAGATAGATAGAATAAAAGCAGAAATACAAGAGAGAGAAGGGGAGAAAGGAAGGGAACGAGAGGCTAGAGAAAAAGAGAAGAGAAGGGAATGAGACGTGAGAGAGAGAGAGAGAGAAGGAAGAAAATGAGAAACAAGTGAAAGAGAGAAGGGAAGGGAATGAGAGACGAGAGAAAGGGAGAAGTGAAGGGAATGAGAGACGAGAGAAAAAGCGAAGGGAAGGTAATGAGGAACGAGAGAAAGAGAGAATGGGAAGGAATGAGAGGCGAGAGAAAGAGAGAAGGGCAAGGAATGAGAAGCGAGAAAATGAGCAACATTGAATCTTGTGATTTAATATTTTATTCTTATAGAATTGTGATGTGTCGCCGTCGATACTAATTCAATTTCGCTCTTCAAATTTTCTTTGCGCAACCATGACTAAACCTATTTCACCAGCAATTCATTTTCATATCTCTTAAAACATTCGCGCCATTGATTTTTCTGTCAGAATTTCTGGGATGAGGAGTTATTATTATTTACATTATTTCCAAAACCTCAACAGCCACACGACCCGCCTATCATTTCATCAAATACAAGAGGGGGTGCTTTGAGGTTAAAGATTGATTTAAACACTAGGGAAAAGCAACATTTGATATACTCTTGGATGGTTGAGAGCTCATTGCCATGGTACTCAACAAGTTCTTCACCAGGTGTTTTAAAGGAAGCCGTGTCCCTGACAGGTAGAAGAATGCAGTAATAGTCCTAATCCACAAGAAAGGTGACAAACTGAGGTCAGAAACTATCACCTGATCAGCCTCGTACACACCTTTTACCAGGCGTTTTCGTACATCCTACCCAGGAGGACGTCCGGTACATTAGAATTGCACCAACCAAGAAGGCGGGATTGAGGTCAGGATTCTTAACAATAGACCACATCCAGGTATTTAGTCAACTACAAGAGAAGGTAAACGAATACAACTTCCCTCTCTGCTTCGCCTCCTTCGACGATAAAAAAGGCATTTGATTTGTTCGCGCCACTATTCACAGCACTGGAAAACCAAGTAGTGACCCTACTTGTATATGTCTATATTTCTGAGATGAGGTATTATGTACACTATTTACATTATTCGGACTATTGTCCTCAATTTTGTTGCTATATTTATTACAACGTTTCGGCCGTTGTACGCTCCGGCCTTCTTCAGTACCTGTCTATATTTCTGAGATGAGGCATTATGTACACTATTTACATTATTCGGACTATTGTCCTCATCTTTGTTGCCATATCTATTCCAACGTTTCGGCCTTTGTACGCTGAGGCCTTCTTCCAGTGATTGGAATGTAGAACTGAACCCTTTATTTCACTCGCTGTTGTAGACTGCTCTAGTGGTTAAAGGCGTTAGTCAGATCCAGTAACAGGACCCAAAGAGTGTGAGTTCAATATCTGGTTAAGGTGGTCGGGAACTTAGAGAGGGGAATTAACAGGAGATAACTGATAACTGACATCCATTAGACATGCCACGTAGAACTAGAATAGTCTACCCCAGTATGCTAAATAAAGGGTTCAGTTCGACATTCCAACCACCTGAAGAAGGCCGGAACATACAACGTCCGAAACAATGTGATAAATATGGCAACAAAGATGAGGATGATAGTCCGAGCAATGTAAATAGTGTACATAATACCTCATCTCAGAGATATAGACAGATATAAAAGGCTTATTGTAAAATCGGACATTATTTTCTGAACAACCCAATTCTAATTTCCCATGTTTACATTTACTTGAGACCATATTTCTGAAAGTGATTGATATAAAATTAAGAAAGATGGCACTTTAATCTTTAGGAATGAGTGATATACGTTTTGTGCAACAATTATAAAAACATCATAAATCAATCCAAAGGTTTATTTTTAAATTGGGCATTATTTTTCGAGCAACTGAATATTATAATAATCTATTAGAACACAATTAATAGGTTTATTTTAAATCAGACATTATTTTCTGAACTCATTGTAATAACATATTAGAACCCATTTAATAGGTTTATTTTTAAATTGAATATTATTTTCCGAGCAAGTTAATATTATAAAATTAGAACACAATTAAAAAGTTTGATTTAAAATCGGACATCATCTAGCAGGGAGAAAAAAATAACTGTCAATTGTAAAAAGGATAGAATGTTTGGTCGTTAACAAGAGAAACGAGGAACATCCCAAGATGTGATCTGCGAGTTGGGGATGTAAAAATCAAGCAATTACAGTAATTTAACTATTTGGAAAGTGTTTTAGCAGACAACGGAAAAATGTGACACCGAAATCCGAAGTTGAGAACAATAGTCCGAATAATGTAAATAGTGAACCTTACTTATATCACACTACTAAAGAATCTTTACAGTGATACCACATCCGCTCCCAGATTGCGCCAAAACAGCCACAAGTACTAACTGAGGAGTATGACAACGGAAAATTTCCCCGATAATGTATACACCTTGTTTCCAAGATGCTATTATCAACAAAGCCAACTGGGAGAATAAGGGTACCAATATAGATGGTGAACTCCTATGGTACCTAGACGCCATCTTGACAGTCCATAGACTACAAAAATTGGAATAGATGTTCAATGCTATCTACAATTCGAGCCAACCAGCAGACTTTAACATGCATCTTGGTAAAACCAAGGTAATGTTTATCAGCCATGCTAAACCATCACAAGTTATTGCAGATGGAAAGAGCACCAAGGAAGTAGACAGTTATGCATAACCCGAAAAGAAGATTGCAAGAAATGGTTACCTACTTCCGGGGATCAAAAGAAGGATTGTGCTTGGCTGGGCGGCTTTTAGGGAAGTTTATAGCATCATGAAAAGTCCCAAGTCAATCAACGAAACGAAGAGAAAGTTGTTTAATGAATATGTTCTGCTGGAGATGGTTTATGGAAGCGATGCAAGATTAACATCACCAAGGGTCTTTGCAACGGTGGTGCTGAGTGGCAGTGACATAACGTAAAATAGAGAGAATCGTGCTCGGCATCACCTTGCATAAGAAAAGCTTAACTTTTGGATTCGACAGCAAAGTGGGGTAAAGGATATCATCAAGACGATTTAAGAAAGGCAAAGATATTGGGTTGGTACATAATTATCATGCGTTTTTGTAGGTGAGTTATTTGTTAATAAAAATTGCAGTTTTCTTTACTTTTTTTTAAATAAAATATTATCTTATTTTCAGGTTATAAAAAAGCGTTTCACTAAACATACGCTCTGGAATAATCCTTTAAATATCTTATTGTTGAATTGTTATGTTTCTTTTTTTCATAATAAATAGTGTTTAAAAAAACGCCTGATAATTATGCACCAACCCAATATTTTTGCTGGCCATGTCTCTCGTCTCATGAGACAACAAGTGGACTATTAGAGCGAATTGCAGTGGAAACGAAGTAGAGGACGATCAAAGGCAAGATGACGCGAAGATCTGACCCGATACCTCGACATCAATATGACCAGAGACAGAGTGTTGGAGATCAACCAGGGAGTTGTTTTTCCTGTAGGATTGAGAAGGAGCTAGATTTGGATGGATTTGGATTTGGATGGATTTGGATTTGGACATTATTTACATTTCATTTTATTGTCATCTTTGTTGTTATCCTCATGACGTTCTATTCTCCGGCCTTCATTAGGTGTTTTTCGATCCGAATAACCTTCAGAGAATTTCGGACTGAACTCTTCATTTAATCTACGTGGGTAGACTGCTTTCATTTCGCTAAGCATATCTAAGGATATCTGGTCTAAGCGGGGCACCTCGAAGTAGTGTAATGGTTAGCAAGCTCGTCTCGCTAGAACAATTACGACTGAGTAGTGAGCTCGATCCTCATTGGGTGCCCCATAGTTTCCGCCTTGTGCCACATCTAAGCAACGCTTGGAAAATCACTATCTCATCTAAGCGTTTGTTCGTGAATTTGGTGAATAGTAATTGTGAGTTCAATCCCCGAATCTGTCGGTGTGTATTTGGAGTCAATGGAAATTGGGAGAGCGGTTTTAAATAAGAACTAGATATTCTCTGTAAATGTTTATCATGAGTGACTCTCAATAAGTTTATTGGTGGACATTTTAGTGTATGGAAAAAAAGAAATTGTTATTTCAGCTCCATGTGTTTTTGCTGTATCGCACTTGCAGCATGTCGCTAAATGTACGCTATGCAGCAAACCACCTAACTTGATACATTAACAGGAAAACTGTCCTTCATATATGTCATTCAAACAAGCCAATTGCTCATTGCTGTGCTGTTTAGTAGGTGTTTATTATTAGGTTGGTGCAAAAATAATGACGTAATAATGTCGTTTTTTGACGTATTTTTTAAGGTCAAAAAACGACATTATTACGTCATTATTTTTGCACCAACCTAATAAAATTTAACTAATTTGATTTTTTTTTTAAATCTATTTAGATTGTACCAAACACAGAAAATAATGTTTATTTCCCTTTTATTCTCCAAAAGAATCCATTTCGTCTGAGATGTCAAAAGTAGTACTAGAGGTTACGGCCATATCAAGCTGAAACACCGGTTCTTTGTACAATCATTGAAGTTAAGCAACGTCGAACCTGGTCACCAACTAGTAGATGGTTAACCACTTGGTATGCCAGGTACTGTATGTGAGGGAGTGAAGCCGTTAACGGATGGAAATCGAAGAGCCGTTCCGAATTCATTCGGGTCCATTATATTCACTTTCACACAATAATCCACCTCTTCTTCCCCCAGATATAGGTTAATTAGTCGGACTTGTATCAATAAATCATTATTATCGCCATAAACATTCTTACAATGTAAAAATATTTTCTGGTTTTTAATAACCAGCAAAGGGTTGATAAACCGTAAAAAACAAATCAGTCAATAGATCTGGTTGCTATTTTTCCTTCTATCGAAGTCCAAGATCAAACCGAGAATTCTGTTTGTTTTTTGTTTTGTTTTGTTTTATTTTTAGTTTGAGATTCTGTTAAAAAAATCCTTTTTTCATTATTATGTGACTACCTTATTAAAAGATGAAGATCTCTCTTTCAACATAGACCAAGGTTCGTTTTGGTAATTTTATGTGTAAGCCATTTCAACCGATTTTTTTTTTTTCTAAATTTGTTGGCAAGAATTGTCAGCAGGTTCAACTTGTAAAGCAAATCGCTTGATTAATGAATTCGATTCTCACCTGAGGTGCAACATTTGTGGTCTTGTACTGAATTAAGTTATCTTTATTAAACATAATATGTTCTGTCTTCATTGCAAAAGCAGAATCGAGAGAAAGGTTCGGGAAGATTAAAGGTTAACCTCACGGAAAATGAAACAGACAAAAGGAGTTCAAGCGCTGCTTATGGCAGCTTGCATTCACTTTTAACTAATGAGGAAAGGCATGCCTTCACGTCTCCCCGCAGCAGTATGAGCGAAGGAACCATTTTATCTCGACGAGAGAGTCCAGCTTGTGCGACCGATTAACAAACAGGATCCGAAAAATCCATCTGCTTCTTGGTCTGGTTGCCACCATGAGAGCCTCAATCCGTCTGCAGGAAGATGACCTGACCCCATTATAAATATATTTACCACTGAAGCTGCCTTGGCATCATTAGTGGGGTTGCGGACTTATGACACGCAAAGAGCCTGTCGAAATGAAAACCTGGCCCTATGTTACATTACCTTAATACTGCAACTACAGGAACATCACTTCGTATGGCTGCTGTTTTAATTTTAGTCGTGTGATAGAATAAAACCTGGTGCCACTGGAAATACACCGAAACAGCGGACGCAGCCATTTGCATATAAAAGAGTCTTACGAAATTAGACCTGGACATTATAAAATTCCCTTCCAGCACTAACTAAAGCAACATCAAATACTGTAGTTTCGGCCATATGTTCAAGAAGGAATCTGTAGAGATAAGAAATGGTAATCGTGCCAAGTCACTTGCTCTTGAAAAAAGCAACAACATCAATTGGTGTAGCGTCTGTCATGTTACACTCGGGAACAACTGGACCATAGAGAATTAACTTGCAACTGAAAAACACAAGTCTCAGTTTTATGTGGTGGTTCTCCTATGATTATTTTCTAAGCGTTGTTTAGATGTGGCACAAGACCCAAAGTATAAGGCACCTAATAAGTATCGAACACCTTAAAGTCGTAACTGATCTAGCGAGACAAGCTTGTTAACCATTACACCACGCCGAGGTACCCAACTACTTATCATATGATTATTTTCTAAGCGTAGCTTAGATATGGCACAAGGCCTAAAGTATGGTGCACCTAGTATGAATCGAACTCATTTTTCATTCGTAACTGATCTAGCGAGACAAGCTTGTTAACCATTACACCACGCCGGGCTGCCCAAATGGTGGTTCTCCTATGATACACAAGTTGTCTGCAAAATGAGAAAGATGCCAGATGCAAATTCAAGTGCAACTAAGACTGCATCAGCATCACTGGTAGGTTTGCAAGCCTTATCTTCCATACTGAGGCTGCCGGAATAAAATGTTGTCCCCTTGAAAATAAATTTAATGCTGAAACTGCATCAACGTCACTTGGTGTGGTTGTGATCCTATGTTTTACACACAGTCTATTTTCGGACTTATGATCTAAAACAAATCCGCAAAAATAACACATCGGGCCCAATGTCGTAAATCTCATACAACAATTATCTTTTTCCTTCATTTCTTTTCCAATCCTTGTAGACCCTATCAATGTTACTTGCCTTTTTTTTTAGGTGTTGTGTGCTCACCTGAAATTCTTTTACTGGACTCAACGGTTCCAACCGAGGAGGGAGGAGTGAATTTATGTCTCCCTCAAACATACTTGGGCAAAAATAAATTCAAACTGTCTCAGTCGGAGTTTGAACTCTGACTGCCAATTCTGTTCTCTAGATCTTTAACCACACAATATTGATCATCACTCTACGAAAAGTGTCTTTGCTCATCCTCATTGGAGAAGATGCGGTCTGATTAGATATTTACATTACTTTAGTTTCTGGTTGAATTTCTAAAAAGAGTAGTTACCATTATTAACACTATTCGCATTCAGACTATTGTCTTCACCTTTGTTGCTATTATCACATCTGTTAGGCCATTGTAGTCTCCGGCATAGGTGTATATCGATCCAATATGAACAGAATCCTTTGTTTAATCTACGAGTGTAGACTAACCTCGTTCCACTGCCCATATCTAGATCGTATAGCTCTTATCTTTAGTGTTATTGTCACTGCTCGCCCTGTTTCCACTGTTTTCAAGTACACACTGTCCGAATAATGGATTTAACTTATAATGAATGTTATCAAATTCACGAACCAAAGCCTTATTCGTCCCGCAGGAAAATTGTCTGTGGAGAACTTGGAGCCTTAAACCTAACCTTCCTGCTAATGAGTGCTGCTGTTACTTGAGGGTATACGTGTCTGCATTTTATTTTACTTCAGTTTAGTTTACTTCAGGCTATTAATAATTACCGTATTTTCCGGCTTACAAGACGCTGTGGCTTGGAAGACGCACCCTAATATTAGAAAGAAATTTTTAAGAAAAAAAGTCATTCTCATACAACAACACATTCACCATGCGTCCCTGGTGCCAAGTTTACATTAATCACTCATCCGATTTTGTTTGTATAACAATGGCATACTAGTTGGTCCTTAGTAAATATACTATACAACTTTCATTGTCCAAGGGCGGTTTAATTTCATAAGAATTAATTAAAAAAATTTAAAAAATATGCATGTAAAAATATAAAACAATCAAATAAGTTTTATTTAACCTCAAATCCCAAAAGATCGTCACTACTGGAGTCATGCAAAAGCTCTAATCTATCATTTACAAGTGTGACAGCCTAGTGGTAACTAATATTTTCACGATATAAGAGTTTGAGCAAACCTACACCATCAAGATTAAGTCCAGTTTCTGTATTGGGGAAGCAAAAGCAATGAAGAATGTATTGTTCTCATTCACCATTCCCTTGATATATCATAGCAGGTGATGAAAAAAAGCACTTGGACGTGGTGTAATGGTTAACAAGCTGTTCTCTCATGATCATTTACGACTAAATAGTGTGTTCGATCCACATTGGGAGTATCACATTATATCCTTGACCTGCATCTAAATTACCTTTAGAAAATCATTTAGGGTACTTCAACGTGGTGCAATGGTTAGCAAGCTGGCCTCGGTTGATCATTTACGACAGAATAATGTGTTCGATCCTCACTGGGTGTTCCAAACTTTGATCCTTGACCAACATCTAAATTACCTTTAGAAAAACTTTTAGAGAAATTCAACGTGGTGCAATGGTTAGCAACCTGGTCTCGGTTGATCATTTACGACAGAATAGTGTGTTCGATCATCAGTGGGTGTTCCACACATTCATCCTTGCCCCACATCTAAGCTACGTTTAGAAAATCATTTAGGGAACTTCGACGTTGTTTACTGGTTGTCAAGCTGGTCTCGCTTGATCATTTACATCGTCGTAATATATTTCATTTAGCCTTCTTAAAACGCAGTGATACATTAAATGCACATTTAAATGCCCAGCAGCTGCAACCTGTCCATAATTTAGTCTCGACAAATGCTCTGAACTCATCAGTAAGGAAAATATTTTCCTGCATGAGAACGCAAGAATACACCAAAAATAACGTAAGAGAGCGTTTTTGAAATTGTTTTTTTTTTCTATGACATTTCACATATTCACTGCTATGTAACACATCATTACATTGAGCGAAAAATATTTTCCTTTTTCTGAAACCAATTGTAATGGCGAATGTATCATTCTAACAAGTAATCACCTCCAACAATGTTCAACGCAGAAAGCAGTGGACTGACAAAGATAAATCTCCATATCCAATACCAAAAGCTTAGCTCAGTGGAAGGGAGATAATGTTGTGCATATGGTGGGTTCGTTGGGGTTTATTCAATTAGAATTCTTAAAATGCAATGAAACTAACTGCACATTTATATATCCACAAACGTGTCCGTAAAATAATTGCCTTGGGCTCGTCAATAGAAAAAAAAATGTTGTTCTTCTCCAGACAAAATTAGCTCGCACGCACGCACCATGGAGTTTGCAGTTATTATATATATATATATATATATATATATATATATATATATATATATATATATATGAAAATTTCTCAAAGTTAACCTGTAGAAAAGACAATATTTATAAATATAAATGACAATAGGAAAACTGTAGTTATTGCTGAAGCGTTTCGTCCAATGTGGACTTTCTCAAAGAAAAAAAATCGAAATGAATGTAATTAAAGAAAGTGACTATTAATAACAAAAGACATAATGTTCTTAGCAACTGGATGAATGTAGAGAACGCTATATTCATATTGTTAACTGAAAATAACGTCAGTTAATTTTTTCACGTGTGGAGAATATTGTCATTATAGCTGTGTTACGGATTCAACCATTTTCTTTTGATTTTAAGATATTGTTGTGTACGTTTGTTTGGGAAAGCATTAATTTTGTTAAGAAAGGTGAAATAGGGAAAAGGCCTGGGTATAGATTAATATTTGGGTAATATTCTATGGCGGCACTCTCTAGAATTTTCCTTCTAAGTGAGTTATTTTTTTTTTATGAGTGTAGCATTTTTAAAATCAAAATTATGGTTGAATTTATTTCTATGTATGACTAGTGCATTAGCTAAGTTGGTTTTTGTGAGGTCTCTTTTGTGCTCATAATTGCGTTTTTTTTAATTTCTACTTGTTTCTCCAATATATTGGGAGGAACAGTTTTGGCTATTTATTTTATAAATGCCTGCTTCAGAAATATTATTGCTATTAGTGTTTGAAGATCTTAGTATATCCATAATGGTTTGGGAAGTGTTTGTGACTATTCTAAGATTATTTAGATGGGATAAGTTATTCTGGACAGTGGATGTGACAGAGTTGGTCGGTAGTATTATGTATCTGTTTTCATGTCATTTTTGTTTGTGAAAGTCCACATTGGACGAAACGCGTCAGCAATAACTGCAGTTTTTCTATTTGCCATTTATATATATATATATATATATATATATATATATATATATATATATTTTTTACACTATTTTGTAAGTACATAGTGGTAATGTTCTGCTTTGACGAGCTGAATATCAGTGACTCTACGGCCTTATATATGTGAAGCTCAGTGACTATAAAGATTATGACTAAGTATTACTGATCTGACAACTATAGCATTAGGTATTATCTGATGAAGGACATTCAGACATGAGTTCGGAGTTATGCAGTCTCATAGGACGTAAGGGTTAACCCCGTAAGCAATTTCACATGATAGATAGATAGATAGATAGATAGATAGATAGATAGATCTTAAAAAGCTGACAGATAGATAGATAGATAGATAGTGTTATGTTCCAGGTTAAGACAACACGAACACAAGAGTAGAAATAACGAAGGTATATTACACGAAATAATAATACAAGATGTTGAAGGTGTTAGGATGACTGTCAGTCTGGTTTGGAGTGAACTACTATCGGCTCGACTCGATTCGGTATCTACCCCCCCCCATGAGAGTTGCAAGTGGCACAAGGGATCGGGTTGGTCAACCTCCCCGAATGAGACTCTATTTTTTTCGGCGGAGCCTCGTCCGGGTTCCAATCTCCTCAGAGACAGAGAGTTCAACAGTCAAGCCGAGCTTCTCGGCTTGATTCCGCATTCACCCCCCCCCACGAGGGTTGCATGTGGCACAAGGCCGAGTTTAACGTAGGCTCGGCTAAAAAATGCCCGTAGAACCCATATAAACGGGATCGGGTTGGTCAACATCCCCGAACGAGACTCTGCCCTTCGGCGGAGCCTCGTCCGGGTTCCTCTCTGCTCAGAGGCAGAGAGTTCGACCGTCAAGCCGAGCTTCTCTCTCTTGAGAGGCGTAGTATACATAGTGTTAGAAAGAGTTCATTCTGTAGTTATAGGTAAGGACACATGATAGATAGATAGATAGATAGATAGATAGATAGAATCTTGTACATTTGAAATAGAAAAATGTAAGAAAGGGCAAAAGAAAGAAAGAAAGAAAGAAAGAAAGAAAGAAAGAATGGAACCAATGAAGAGATGGGAAAACAAGAATACAGCAAGAATAAGGAAAACAATTTGGAACTTAGTTGGTCTATTCTGCCAAACAGAACTTACTGCCTTGTATCATGTTTAATGAAAAGTAATTTCCTCTTTGGAAAACCAATTTTCATGACGAAATTATCATAACTACTCATCATATGTTGAAGTTAAGAATAAATTTTTTTGTACATTGATCTATATATGAAGCATCGGTTACTGAATTGATGACATAATAATTTTGAGTTCAATCCCTGGGACGGAGAAATAACTAAACATGACATTTCCAATAAGAACTGAACAAACTAAATTTTAAAAATTAAACGAGATATCCCTAACATGGACAGATTTCAGGAAGAATTTCAAATTAGACGATTGGAATTGTCCTGATCCTTCTATTTAATCTACATGGACAGTAGGATCAGGAATTGAATTTTTTTCCCTCAGGTAACTATGATGTAAAAGAGCAATAAGAACTGAGTAACTGAACAAAATATTAACATGGAAGTGGATCAGGAAGAGAAATTTTTCAGGTGATCCTTCTGGAATTTAAACTGATCCCTTATTTAATCTACAATAGCCCAGTAGGTTCCTGAATTTCGTGACATTGTAATTGTGAGTTCAATCCCTGGGACGGAGAGTGTGTAACTGAACACGATGTAAACGAGCAAGTAAGAAGTGAACAGTATTAAAGAATAAAAAACTAGACGAGATATCCCTAGACATGGAGAGTGGAACAGGAAACGTATTCATCAGGTAGAGATCAATCTGAGTAACCTACATGGAATTCTGAAATGAACCCTTTATTTAATATACAATAGCCTTGAAGCATAGGTTCCTGAATTTGGTGACAGTAATTGTGTGTTCAATTCCTGGTCCAGGCAGTGTGTACTTTGATTCAGTTGAAAAAGGGTGAGCAATAACTGAACAGTACTAAAAATAAGAACTAGACGAGAAATCACGAGACATGGGCAGTGAACGGAAAGAGACTTCATCAGGTAGAGATCAATCTGGGTACCATATATGGAATTCTGTACCGAACCCTATATTTAATCTAGAATAGACTTAAAGCATAGATTCCTGGATTTGATGACATTAATTGTGAGTTCAATCCCTGGTCCAGGCAGTGTGTACTTGAATTCAGTAGAAATAGGATAAGCAATAACTGAACAGTACTAAAGGTTAAAAATTAGACGAGATATCCCTAGACATGGACTGTGGAACAGGAATAGTCTTCTTCGAGTATAGATCAATCTGAGTAACGTACATGGAATTCTGAACTGAACACTTTATTTAATCTACAATAGACTATTAAGTTCCTAAATTTGGTGACATAATAATTGTGAGTTCAATCACTTGGGGGAGAAGTGCATATTTGTACTCAGTAGAAACAGGATGAACAATAAATAAACAGTATTAACAATAAGAACTAGATGAGATATCCGTAGACGTGGGCAGTGGAACGAGAACAGTCTATCCCCATAGATGAAACAAAGGCTTCAGTTCAGGAATACATGTAGGTTACCCGGATCTGTATACATGTGATGAAAACCGGGATGTTGTGTAGAATATAACGTTGTGATAACACCAACAACCACGTGATCAAAAGTCCATATGAAATTAATGTAAATAATAACTCCTCATCCCAGAAATTCAGATAGAAACTGTTTAATTTTGCATTTCATTTTGATATGAGAAATAGTCAATATCCTTTAAATTTATTCGAACTTTTGTGATACCAGCTCTTGTTCGTTACTGCTATATTGTTGTATATTGTTTCACGGACACTATTAATACGTGTTTAACAACATACACTTGTTCAACAGGTGCTAACAAGAATTGATGCCACAGGGATATAAAATAACACCATAATCAACAGATTTTAAAAACCTTTCGATTCTTGTCGAAGCCATCGAACACTGGATATAAAGATTCCAAAAATCCATTATCGGTGTCTTTCTGAACGATTGAAGATTAAATGATACTGTCATCTCATGACCGAGAGTTCAATCTCTGACTCAGCTAATGAAGAACTGACATCAGCACGAAAGAAACAGCACAGATATATCCTTCATTGGTTACATTATTCGGACTATTGTCCGCATCTTTGTCGCCATATTTATTACAACGTTTCGGCCGTTGTACGCTCTGGCCTTCTTCAGGAATGTTGGAATGTCGAACTGAACACTTTATTTCGCTCACTAGCGTAGACTGTTTTAGTTCCATGTTTAATGGATGTCAGTTATCAGTTATCTGTTAATTTCCCCTCTGAAAGTTCTCCACTGCCTTAACCGGGTATAGAACTCACACTCTTTGGGTCCTGTCACTGGATCTAACCAACGCCTTTATCCACTGTGTCATGTGTCCTTGAGGGTATCTGTGTGTGAATTTCTGGGTATTATAAACCTAATGTCATCAGCAACCATTTTTACCAGTGCTCATATTGCAATTTTTTCTGTTATCAATTCATGTTTTTACCAGAGCTCATATAGCAACTTTGTTGTTATTATCGCTTTTCTCTGGCACTTCTTATTACTGGTTCCCATATTGTATTTATTTCTATGCTTGGTCGGTTCAGGAGATTTTTGTGGCCTAGAATATGTGCTGATTCCTTAAGTTTACGAATTTTCCAATGGTGTTCCTTGTCTATGATCTCAGCCATAAACCCACAGAGGGCGGTGATCTCCCTTCTCTCTCCATATGTGGACAGCCACGCCTGATTTTTCCACTTCCCCTCGTGTTACAGCTTTCTGGTGTTCTTGAAGCCTTACCTTGAGGAGCGGCCTGTCTCTCCTTTATATTCCTTTCCGCAGCTGCACGGGATGGCGTACACACAGTCTTTAGTCATGTTCTCCTCTATGGGGGGGTCTTACTCGGGAGAGATATCTGTAAAGTGTCATCCCACTTTTGAAGGTTGTCCTGATGTTATATGGACCGCAGATCCTTTGTATTTTCTCTGATAAACCCTTCACATAAGGCAGGCAGACTGTTTTCTGAGTGTTGTTGTCCTCCTCCTCTTGTATCTGCCTATCCCAGTTTTGGGGGCTGCTGCCATTACCCAGGGTAGTTGTTACGTTGTAGGGTACTACTTATACTGACCAATTCTTTATCTAATGTCTCTGGGTCGCCACTTATGACTTTTGCTCGGAGTTGTAAGCAGCGGACGATCCCTTTCTTTACGCTGTATGGATGGTGGGAGTTGAAATTGAGGTACTGTCCGGTGAATGTCGGTTTACGGTATACGGATGTCTTAAACCCATGCTCTGTTCGAGATATTAGAACATCCAGGAATGGGATGTTCTAATGTCTGAAGAAGGCCGGAGCGTACAACGACCGAAACGTTGCAATAAATATGGCGACAAAGATGAGGACAATAGTCCGAATAATGTAAATAATGTACATAAATACCTCATCTCAGTAATATAGACAGATACAGATATATCCTATATCAATCAAAACACAAGGCACATCTGACAATAGTACTTGGTCAAAATGTTACGCCTATAATAAGATGAATGTTATGCCTATAATAAGATCAATGTTAGGCCTATAATAAGATCAATAATAATCAAACTAGGAACAGCAATTCGAATAAAATGGCAGGTAAATTGAAGCTCACTCAGGCGCAAGATAAAATGACTCTTCGGAAGGATATAAAACTTAATGATATTATGAAACTTGAACACTAACTTGATAAGTGTTCTCCCGTCGTTATGACTCGAATCATAGTAAAATCCAAGTCGAAACCGACTTAACGACTCGGTTTGGGACGTCACAATCTTAAGACTTTCTTACGGAGAGGAAAGGTTTTCGGTAATAGACTATTACTACTGAGAAGAGAGTTCGATTCTCGCTGTCTCCTCATACATTTGACCATGTACCAAGACTAAACTAGGCTTTGTACATTTAAATACGATTTGATGTGAAGAACGAGCTGGTCTGGTTGAACAATACTAATCGTAAGTCTAACTCTCATTGATTCTCCTTATATACGCGTAAGAAAAATAATCTAGACTTACTATTTCAGAACGTAAGGTAATGGTTAATGAGCTTGTCTTGTTGACCATGAGTATTGAATTCGATCTTCGATGGGTGTCCCATACCTTATGTCTAAACTAAGGTAAGCTTAGAAATTAATAAATTAGCCAGTGTGCGATTCTGCATGAGGTAATGGTTAACAAGCTAACTTGGTTGACCATTATCAATGATCTCGATCCTACTAGGTATGGGGCCCAAGTTATATTGCATAGCGAGCTGAGCATTAAAACTAGGGAGGGAGATCGATACTCAACGGGAGCTCCATACTTGTGGCCTTTTGTCAAATTAAGCTAAAGAATGGTAAGTCAAAAGTTGCAAAAAGTGGTGATACGGTATGTGTTATCGTTATAAAGAAAGGCTGACAGACTATTCATGCTGGGTAGGGAGATTAATCCTCAACTGTTGCTCCATATTTGTGGCCTTTTGTTAAACTAAGCTAAGCGTGATAAGTAACGAGTTGCAAAAAGTGGGTGACTAGATTTGTGGCATCGATTATCAAGAGCTCTCTATTGTGTAGACGGTTCGATCCTTAACAGGGGCTCCATACTTATGGCTTTTTTTTTTCAAGCTAAGCGTGTTAAGTGACGAGTTGTAAAAAGTGTGGTATCGGCTATCAAGAAAGGTTGGCTGACCATTAATACTAGGTAGGGTGGTTAATCCTCAACGGGCGCACCATACATGCGGCCATTTGCAAAATAAGGTAAGCATGGGAACACACTAGTTCAAAATGTGTTCGACTCTTTTTGTGGTGTTGGTAATGAAGAAAGGTTGACTGACAATTGATATGGGGTAGGGAGATCGATCCACAACAAGTGATCCATACTTATGATTTCTTGTCGAATTAAGGTAAGCATAATAAGTCACAATTTATAAAATGTGGGCGTCACGATTCGTGGCATAGTTTACCAAAAATGCTGACTGACAATTAATACTGTGTACGGGAATGGATCCTAACAAGTGCTCCCTTCTTTTGGCCTCTTGCTGGATTAATCTAAACATAGTAAGTCACAGTTGTAAAATATGGGCGACTCCGTTTGTGGCATTGGTTATCAAGAAAAGCTGACTGACCACTCATACTGAGTAGCGAGATTAATCCTCAACAGCGACTCCATACAGGTGACCAAACTAAGCTAATCACGGTAACTCACAAGTTGCAAAAAATGGGCGACACGGTTTCTGATATTGGTTATCAAGAAAGACTGACTGACCATTCATAAAGGGTAGGGAGTACGATCCTTAACAGGGGCTCCATACTGGCGACCCTTTTTCAAACTAAGCATTGCAAGCCACAAGTAGCAAAATTGGGCGACTCTATTTCTGGTATTAGTTATCAAGCAACGCTGCCTGGCCATTTATACTAAGTACAGGAATCGATCCTCAACAAGTACTCCCTTCTTGTGGCCTCTTACCGGATTAATCTAAACATATTAAGTCACAAGCTGTAAAATGTGGGCGACTACGTTTGTGTTATTGATTATCAAGAAAGTCTGACTGACCACTCATACTGGGTAGGGAGATTAATCCTCAACAGATGTTCCATATATGTGTCCTTTTGACAAACTAAGCTAAGCAAAGTAAGTCATAAATTGCAAAAAGTGGGCGATTCGGTTTGTGGTGTTAGTTATCAAGAAATGCTCGCTGACCATTTATCCTGGGTATGTAGATTGATCCTCAATAAGTGCTCCATATTTGTGGCCTCTTGCCAAACTAAGCTAAGCATAATAAGTCACAAGTTGCAAAACGGGGTCGTCGCTAGCTGACCATTAATACTTGGTCGGGTGTTCTATCCTCAGCTGGTGCACTATACTTGTAGTATTTTGCGGAAATAAGCGAAGCATGGTAACTCACAAGTTGCAAGATGTGGGCGACTCGATTCGTGGTGTTGGTTTCTAAAATGAAGCTAAGCATAATAAATCTCAAGTTGCAAAAATTTTGCGTCACGGTTTATGGTATTGCTTTCCCAGAAACTCCGGCTGACTATTAATTCTGGATAGGGAGATGGATCCTCAACAGGTACTCATTACTTGTGGCCTTTTGCCGAACCATGCTAATCATAGTATAATCACAAGCTGTAAAAAGTAGGCAACTCGGTTTGTGGTATTGGTTATCAAGAAAGACTGGCTGTTGTGTAGGGAGTTCGATCCTCAACCGAGGCTTCATACTTGTGACATTTTGCAAAACTATGCATAAGTTGCAAAAAGTGGGCGACTCGGTTTGTGGCGTTGGTTAACCAGAAATGCTGGACTATTCATACTGGGTAAGGAGATTAATATTCAACAGCGGCTCTATACCAGTGGCCTTTTGCCAAACTATGCTAAGCATCGTAACTCACAAGTTGCAAAATATGGTCGACTCCTTTTGTAGTGTTGGTTATCAAGAAGGTCTGGCTGACCATTCATACTCGGTAGGGAGTTCGATACTTAACAAGGGCTCCATACATGAGCCCTTTTGCCAAACTAGACCAAGAATGTTAAGTAACATGTTGCAAAGTGTGGGGAACTAGGTTTGTGGTATTGGTTATCAAGAAAGGCTGGCTGGCCATTCATATTGAGTAGGGAGTGCGGTCTTTAAGAGGAACACCATATTTGTGGCCTTTTGCCAAACTAAGCTAAGCATAAGTCCCAAGATACAAAAAGTAAGGGTCTCAGTTAGTGGTATTAGTTATCAAGAAATGCTGGCTGACCTTTCATACTGGGCAGAGAGATTAATCATCAAAAGTTGCTCCATACTTGTGGCCTTTTGTCACACTAAGCTAAAGAATGGTAGGTCAAAAGTTGCAAAAAATGGGTGGTACGGTTTGTGTTATCGTTATAAAGACTGACAGACTATTCATACTGGGTAGGGAGTTTAATCCTCAACATTTGCTCCATATTTGTGGCCTTTTGTTAATCTAAGCTAAGCGTGATAAGTAACGAGTTGCGACTCGATTTGTGGCATCGGTTATCAAGAGGGTCTCTCTATTGTGTAGACAGTTCGATCCTTAACAAGGGCTCCACTTGTGGCATTTTTCAAGTTAAGTATCGTAACTCACAAGGTGCAAAAAGTGGGTGACTCGGTTTGTGGCATTGGTTATCAAGAAAAGCTGGCTGACCATTTATACATGTTAGAGAGTTTATCCTCAACAAGGACTCTATATTCGTGGCCTTTTGCCAAACTACGCCAAGAATGTTTAGTAACATGTTGCAAAATGTGGACGACTCCGTTTGTGATATTGGTTATCAAGAAAAGCTGGCTGGTCATTCTTAATCATTAACTGGAAATCCATAACTTTTTAACAGGAGCTCCATACTTGTGGCCTTTTGCCAAACTAACCTAAGCATGGTAAGTCACAAGTAGCAAAAACGTGAGCGACTCGGTTTGTGGTATTGGTTATCAAAAAACGGTGACTGACCATTTATACTGGGTAGGGAGTTCAAGCCTCAACAGGTGCTCCATAGTTGTGGCCTTGTGCCAAACTAAATTAGTGAATGGCAGCTTCGATTAAAATGTACGCAGACGTTAAAGTTCTTAAAAGAATTACACCGAGTAAACTCCTTTGAACAACGTTGTTTATTACTAACAATATAACAGTTCTTACAAACAAAAATTTCAAGAGAGAAGAAAAAGAAAGAAATATACATTACAGTAGAAGGTAAGGGGAGGAGTTTTTATTACTATACAAATAAAACTAAATTTATAAGCAAGAAGAAAGTCTTTGTTTAACTTGTGTTTTTTTTCTGCTGCAGTATTTGTAGATTTTGTACGAAGCTTTCCCGACAAGAAAACAGTAAAAAAAAAAAACTAATTGTAAAACGAAATAAAGAAAAGACATAAAATACGTAAGTATAGCTAAAAAGTAAATAAAATAAAATCAGATTGCGACAACGAAGCGAATAAAACAGACAGAAGCGAAGGTGGAACTTGGAAAATCGCTGAATAGTGTTTTTAGTTTTTATTTATGTATTTATCTATTTTTTATAGTGTTATCCAGTTCAAAAATATGGTTTCATTCAGTTCCTACCAATTATCTACTCTATTTATTGAGCTGCAAGCGAAGCATCTTCTCCCCCCTTGGAATGTAACTCAAGTGCACCGGGGAAGGAAATTAATCATTTCATTACATTGTTACGCCCGTGGGCAAAGAAAGAAAGCGAATAATTCGAAGAAAGAAAGAAAGAAAGAAAGAAAGAAAGAATAATTCCAAGAAAGAAAGAAAATAATTCGAAAAAAGAAAGAAAGAAAAATTAGAAGAAAGAAAGAAAGAATGAAAGAATAATTTGGAGAAGGAAAGAGAATAATTCCACGAAAAGAAAGAAAGAAAGAAAGAAAAAACGAAAGAAAGAAAGAAAGAAAGAAAGAAAGAAAGAAAGAAAGAAAGAAAGAAAAATTAGAAGAAGGAATAATTTATAGAAAGAAAGAATAATTCGGAAGAAGAAAAATGAATAAAGCAGGGAAAAGAAAGAAAGAAAGAAAGAAAGAAAGAAAGAAAGAAAGAAAGAATGGATGGATGAATGAATCAGAGAAAGATAGAAAGAAAGATAATTCGAAGAAAAAAAAGAAGGTATAATTCGTAGACAGAAAAAAAGAAAGAACTAATTCGGTGAAAGAAACAACAGGGATAGGAAAAGGGTAGCTGATAAATAGAAGAAGAAGAAGAAGAAGAAGAAGAAGAAGAAGAAGAAGAAGAAGAAGAAGAGTGATGTGCTGAATGATAAAAGATAGTGAAAAGTAAGAAGAAAGGATAAAATTGTTCCAATAGACATCATCATTAGACTTTGTAAACTGTCCTAATTTGTTGCGTCCTGGGCGAGGAGGCGCGAAGGTCCCTAAGTGTAGCTAATTCTCGTCCTTCCTCACTTTGCTTAACGTATCAATAAGTTTTCTAGAGTTGTTGTGCTTGTAGTAGATTTGTATGGCTTAGCACGGCGTGAGTATAAGAGTCGCTGAAAGATTTCAAACTCCGTGCACCCAATGCTCTACATTCACAATTATCTTTCTTTCTCACTCTTTTTCTTTCCACCTTTGTGTATTTTTATCCTTTCCTTCCTCTCTCTCTAGCTCCCTCTCTCTCTCTCTCTTTCTCCCCTCTCTCTCTCTCTCTCTCTCTTTGAATGCGTTTCTGTTGAGACCAGACGTGACGTTTCACCGGTGCAGTAGACAATGCACTCCATCAAATTTATCTATCTATCTATCTATCTATCTATCTATCTATCTATCTATCTATCTATCCTTCCTTCCTTCCTTCTTCCACACTTTCTCTCTCTACTCGTAGACTTTTCTTTTTTTATTTCACATATTCGCCCCCCCCCTCACTCTCTCTCCAGCTCTTCCCAACTCCTGCTGCCTCGCATTTCAGCCTTAACCATCTTTGTTTCTGCCTGCCTCAACTGTCTTATTTTGCTTGCGAAAGCATTTTTACAACGCTTAATGAAGACAAGTATACAAAAACGTGCGTACGGGCAACGAGTACATGCCGCGGCTCGTCGAATAAACATATACGCTTTGAATCGTCAACTGCACGTTCAAGCCCAGAAATAAAAGCCAAGAACAATTTATATTCTAACTACACACACACACACACAAGCGCCCACACACACAAGAACACACACACATACACACACACATATATTGAGCACTTTTACCCATATTATAGCATACCTTAAAAATATATTTTTATCATATTTTTATATATCTCGAGAGGAAGGGGAGATTATATAAACAGTAGCTGCTGTTGCTAATGCAATGCTCTTCAACTAGAATCGCGCTCTCCTATCCACTGGCGTCTTTCGTATAGGAACGACGCTAAAATTTCCTTTACTCTTGCGGTGATAGCTTAGGGATAGAATCTCTGACTGATGCCAAATGGGTCGGGTTACGATCCCGGCTTGAAGCAATCGGATGTCAAGCCACACTGATGAGCTGTGATACAGCGAAATAGTCTGTCTGTGGATGACTATTTAATTAAATGATTCGATTGACGTCTCGAAGACGAAGGGATGATTTTATAAACAGTTGCTGCTGCTGCTAATGCAATGCTCTTCAACTAGAATCGAGCTCTCCTAGCCGCTGACGTCTTTCGTATAGTAAAGACGTTAAAATTTCCCTTATTCTTTGTGACGATAGCTTAGGAATAGAATCTCTGTTTTATACCAAATTGGTCAGGTTTCGAACCCGGCTTGAAGCAGTCGGATGCCTAGCCACACTGATGAGCGAAATAGAGTCTGTCTCTGGATGACTATATATATATATATATATATATATATATATATATATATATATATATATATATATATATATATATATATATATATATATATATATATATATATATCTGTGTGTGTGTGTGTGTGTGTGTGTGTGTGTGTGTGTGTGTGTGTGTGTGTGTGTGGATATCGGCATCAGGTCGAATCCATTACATTCATTTACGTGTTAATATCCTTGGGAAAGGTATTAATCCTCTTCTCTCTCTAGCTATGGATAAATAGCAGGACAGACTGAGTTCTATAGCCGTGGATGGCAACTGGTCTAAGAGAAGGACAACTCTGAAATCAAAACCTGCGGAGGGTCGTTTGGGGACCTTGTGGTATTCGGTGCACCAGGTCTCTGTATTCGTCCCTTCAAAAAGTGTGCACGAAGCCTTCACCACTATAATCAAACCATATGTACTGGTGTCTGGGCTGTCGCTTCCTAGGAACTGAACTGCTTGACCCTCGTACGTCGAATCCACCAGATATATATATATATATATATATATATATATATAAACAGAGTTCGTCACAAAATGTGTAGACAATTCAGGAAATGAAAAACTTGTATAGATATTGTTATACCAAATTTATTCAGACATCATGAGATTAATACAAGTTATCTTTAGACTCTACAGTTACAAGAGATGCTCAGAATGGTGACCTTTAACTTCCAAAAATTTATTAGTACGGCGAATTACTGCTTGGGTAACGTTGACCAAAGTGGGATTGCTGCACATGCATTTTCAATTTCTTGTCTAAGGGCTGCCAATCACCTCTCCACTGCTTTAACCAGGTATTGAACTCACACTGCCACTAGAACTAACCTACGCCTTTATCCAATGTGCCATGTGTCCTTAAGGACATCTGTGTATGAATTTCTTAATGTCTTCAGCAACCTTTTTTTACCAGTGCTCATATTGCAATTTTTGCTGTTATCATTTCATTTTTTTCCAGAGCTCATATTGCAATTTTCGTTGTTATTATTGCTTTTCTCGGGCACTCCTTATTACTGCTTCCCATATTGTATTCATTTCTATGCTTGGTCGGCTCACAAGATTTTTGTGGGCTAGCATATGTGCTAATTCCTTAAATTTACGAATTTTCCAATGATGTTCTTTTCTTTGAATTCAACCGGATCCCACAGAACTTGGAGAGGTGATTTAACAGGAGATAACTGATAACTGACATCCATCAGCCATGGTACGTGGAACTAGAACAGTTTAGCCCAGCGAGCGAAAAAAAGGATTCACTTCCACATTCCAACCACCTGAAGAAGGCCGGAGCGTACAACGGCCGAAACACTGTGATAAATATGGCAACAAAGATGAGGATAATAGTCCGAATAATATAGTGTACATAATACTTCATCTGAGAAATAGACATGGACTCAGTATATATATATATATATATATATATATATATATAAATTTCCAAGAGGATAAAATCCAAGTAGAACTCAATGTTCAGGACAGAGTAAGAATATAATAAAAAAAGGCTCAAACACTAATATTCCATGGTTATAATTTATTACATTGGAATCGTAATATATATATATATATATATATATATATATATATATATATATATATATATATATATTTGAGCAGCAATTCTTCTTTTAATATATGTTTTGTTGAATATGATGAACACGAACTAGTTCTTTAAAGTTTTTGTCTACCTATGGTTCTTATTTACAATGTTAACACCTCATAGTTTCTGACGCAGGATTTACCGCTTTGCAAAAGATTGCTTTCCGCCTTTTCACCTTCACAAAAGCCATATCTCTAGCTATAAAAGGCAGAATGTGTATGTGTGTGTGTGTGTGTGTGTGTGACGCATGCACGGCCGCAATTTTCGACGGATTTGCACCAAAATTTAGCGGGAAGGCCAAGACCGACTTTGCATTTCCCAACTCCCATCGATAGTGGAAATAATCAAGTTTTTCATGCTTCTACGGCATGCATCTATGTAGTTTGCGGCCATTTTCTACTGGCCAGAGTGAGAGCCTATAGCTGGCTGCCACAAATAGGCAGGAAGATTCTATTGGCCAGCGTGAGAGCCAACAGCTGACTGACACGAATGTTAACTAGCATGCTAGCATGCAAAAATAATCGATAGCTGCATTCGTCATAAGTGGGGAAAATTTAAATCTGCATGGCACTTTACTCCAATTGGCTCATTCGCTTGCTTAAACTCAACGTTGATTCTGATTCCGCAGAACTGGGTTGGGTGTGAAAAAAAGTATTTGTTGTTAACATTCTTTTTTTCATTCGGTTTTTTCCAGTTACGAGTCCTTTTTTTTAGCTGATCGTTTTGTGTTCATTTTGTTTAGTTCTTTTTTCGTAACAGATTTAATGTTTAGTATAGAGCTTAGAAAAAAATTCGCAGTGTGAGATAGGCAAGAAGTAAGGTTTGTAGCAACATCAGCACGACAAAGGGCACTCCTTTAAAGGCAAGGAAGGGCAAAAATATTTTAAGTCAAGTGATAGCGATTGTTGTATGAGTCGTACAATTTTTGAATCAAGCACGGGCAACGCCGGGCCATGTTGCTAGTATTAGAATATAGATAATGTCATTCATTTATATGGGGAAAAATGTCTGTATGTGCAGACCCCTAAAAATGAGGATTTCCAGTATATTCATTTATTTATTCATTTTATTTACTAGCGGTAGCAGTGACCATTCTTTAAATTGTTGACAACATTTTTAAATGTTTGGATGAGAATCACAATATACTAGCTCGTGGGAGGCATTGAAAGAAAGATGAATGAGCGAGAAATCAGATATACCACAGAAATCTATATAATAAATACGAATGTCAGTGTGTCACTTTGTCACACTTTTTCAATTAAAGGGACACAACTCTCTAATTTTCAATAGCTCATGTAACAGAAATTTGGGATTCCGAAGTTTTCATTAATGTAATAGTTTTCGGCGATTTTTTTACGTGATTTTTGCCACGAAATTTTTTGTACGATAACAATTTTTATAACTTGGAAATAAATTTAGGAATAATCGAAATTAATTGAGAAATCCAACAGAAGTCAGCCATGAAATACAAATAATTGTTTGTATGGAAATTAAGGACCCACGTACATCAAACTGTCTGTAAATTAAATGGCGGCAGAAGATTTAGCGTTGAACTTATAAAAGGTAAGCTTAAATATTAATGCAATGCTTTAATGCAGTGATCAATTTTCATTTCTTCCGTAGTTTATTGTTGCCTATCTCATAGTGCAACAGCATGCCTGGCAAAAAGAAATCGAAAGAGACAAGGCTCCAGCGAGGAAAAGAAAGCCTCGAGCAAATGAAAACCCATACCAAACGGTAGCTAGAGATTCCAATGTTCTGTTTAAGGACACTCAAACTCTTGAACAAGTTGAAGGCTCAAGCAAGAGCCCTCCCAGGTTCTAGCTTAAATGCTAGTATATACTAAGCCTAAACTTATATGAAAAAAAGACGCTTGATTTGTGATGTAATGAATATGCATACACTTGTGTTACCCCCCCCACCACCACCACCACAGTAATATGATTGGCTGGTGTCAGCCATAAATACAGACTGATATGGAGGTATATGACTACGCCTATTGTCTTCGCCTATTGCCTATGCCTATTGCCTACCACTACGACGAGGACCAGTCCATTACGGTTACCTGCTAGATTTTCCTACCAGGTTACAATAGTCAACAGCCACTTTGCTACTTCAAACAAATTTATCCCTTTCCGGGACATATCAGTTTGTTTGGTTTCTTTTGCTTTACGGCATATCAACCTCAATGGGACATTTAATGCCGACAATTTTTTTTTTCCTGGTAATATTTTTGTTTTGTCAAAAATCTATTTCTGTTAATATTTTTTTTTCTCAAAAATGTATAGCTGGTAATATTTTTTTTTTTTTTCCAAAAACGTATAGCTGGTAATATTTTTTTTACAAAAAACGTACAGCTGGCAACATTTTTTCGAAAACGTATTATCAAAGGCCTTGGTGTTGGGCGTAGTTTATCGTCTTACCCAGGACGCTGAAAGAATAGAAATCTATAATTTTTTTAAATTAAAACAAAGCCTGAAGCTTAATTCTTGTCAAGTCAGCCATTAGAATAATTCTTCGAAAGGAAAGCAAAAATCTGCAGACATCTCGACCATCTGTCTAAAAGAGCGAAACACCAACGGAAAACCTCTGACCAATGGGAATTACTTCTAATGTTTCACCTTGTGATTTAGTGTGCTCCACCGTGAAGTACAGTGTGGTGTTCACGCATAAACTACCTAACAAGCTTGTGTAAATGGTTGGCGGAACAGGGATCAGGTGAGATAGCAAAAAAAGCAAAATTTACTAAGAGCTACAAATGGCAGGAAATTGTGGAGAGCCATAATAGCCAACATACTGTAGGGACACGGCACACAGAATAATATTCACTCCAATATTTCGTCAATTATTCTCGGTCAGTTTGTAACGCGAGCCCCGTCGTCTTGAGTCTGACACGCGGACCTTACATTTACTGTGATGTGTGAGAACCTGTCAGCGACGTCTTTAGGTGTTTGTTGATATGATCATTGTATTTTAAAATATTTCCCACGCCTGCAAATCTGGTGCCGGTGTTAGATTAAGTACTTCCTTACTCGGCCACCGGAAGTGGCTCAACCCTTAGTTCACGCGGATTTCTTGATGTATAGCGTGAAATTTGAGTGGTATATCCGATCCGGCATAGCACAAAGATCAATGCACAATATAGGATGGACTGCACCATTTATAGAAAAGTTTTGCGATGTCAACGAACACTCGTTTGACACTTCTGTAATGTCAACGAATAATCGTTTTCACTTTCGTAATGTTCACTGTAGTAGAGACTTTATAACCGCAGATACAACTATAGTAACGCCATTGAACAATACTGGCGTCAGACCCCTTAGAATAATGTTGCACTAATAGTACTTGCTCGATAATACTCGCTCGGAAGGAACCACAGTATAGTGATTCGAATAGAGAAACAGTATAGGGAATAGTATAGAGAATAGCGGTACGTATAGTAATAGAGGATAGACTAGAAATGGCGATCAATTAGACGTCACGCAACCCACTACTTATGTGTTTCCTCTATGGTCATGTTGCCTATACTTAAATCAATAATGGAATCGCCTATGTTTGCTCACTGGCGATCTATTTTCGGCAGCGACACTTTATTCCTATATAACAAAAAAATTGCAAAAAGGTTGGCGAAGAAATAACAAATAGTCCACATTTTTTTTATGTTTAAGTCAAGCCAATGTATAATCACTATATATATATATATATATATATATATATATATATATATATATATATATATATATATATATTTTATCATTGATGACAGAACTTGTTCCTCTGATGCATTTCGATGTAAATTGCAAATGTTAGCAATTGTTGAAAAATTTTGAAGTGACCTATCAAAGGATAGCTGAAATCTAAGAGTCAACATTCAGCTAACTAGAGGTAGTGTCTCGATAAATTCCCTATGGAGAATGCAAATCACTTCACTCTCGTTGCCAGGAACATAGTAATTCTCAACTCATAAATATCAAATAACGGCGTGAAGATGATCTTCCGGAACTGACTCTTCGTTGCTTGAATGACCTTTGAGTCTTATGTTAACTAAGGATAAAACGACAAAATTAAAGAAGCCTAAAGTAATGATAATTCTGCAAAACTACGCGCTCCACGGCGATTCTCTTTGCAGACAAATCTATGTAGTTTGCAGTTGAAAACAAATATGAAATGTTTGTATAAGTAATGGAAGGACTAGTTACAACATCAAAAGAAATCATCTCGTGGAAATAAAAACCTGAAGAAGGAAAAAGAAGAATCGGTTGACAGGTGAAATTCTTGATCTAAGGAAACAGGGTAAGTAGACAAAACCACGAAATATATGAGGTTAAACAAAAAAAAAATTATTTTTGACCAATGAGAGCCATTGGAAAAGTTACCAGCCGCTTTACAAAAAAATTAAACGCTCAAAATCTCTGTAAATCTTAATACCCTTTCCTTCTTAAATTAGGATACGCTAATTACCTTCATAAAATTTAGAAAATTGTTTCCTAATTTAATCCAGAGAGTCGGTATCCTATTTTCATAAGTTCAACCTTAGTGTCAAGATATACTTTATTAGTCCTTCGCCTTTTTATAGACTTCTTTGCTTCCTTATTATTAATTCCTTTAATTTTTATCGATCCTCATATCCCAAAGAAACAAAGTGCGAAAATCAGTTCTATCGAACAATCAGCTAGATTAGCCACAAACAAAACTAAATAGAATCACGTTGTCGGTTGAATTCTTTAAAAATTTTTAGTATATATATATATATATATATATTAATTATTTTTTTTATATATGATTCCATCGCTACATAAGAGTTCCCATGTATCAAAAATATTAGCGAATTTTCGAATAACTAATCTTGAATTAATTATAATTTAGGCTCTATTCATGTATTGAGCAGTTTTCTAAAAATAAAAACAAAAATACTAAAGACCTTTGGATCATTAACATAACAGTTCTTTCCTTTTTTTCTATATAGTTGCACGCACACACACACAAACACACAAACATACATATATATATATGTGTGTGTGTGTGTGTGCAAATTGAGTTTTAAAAAAACTTTATATATATATATATATATATATATATATATACTACACTTTTTTAAAATTCAATCGACAACACTCAACAACATCAACTATGAACATGGCCACATTCCTATAACTCTAGATGCATTCATAAAAATCCCATACATTCAGTTAAAAATAATAAATGAAAATCATTCCTGATAAAGGCTAAAAGAATAGCCGAAACCGCGCGAATATGCAGAATATTTGAACAATTCTTACACATTTAATGCCCAGAAAAAAATAACACTGTTACAGACACAAGAAAAATTAAATCGCTTTATGGCATTACTTTGTCAGTCGTCTTTAATGAAACTTGTATAAAAGAGGGGCTGCTGCCCAAGTGCACAATTATATATATATATATATATATATATATATATATACTCCCGTTACCATTCGATCACATGGAAGCGTTTTGGTTAGCAAAGTTCAACCTATTGTTTATAAACACACACCTTCGACGATTTTTCACGATCGATCATTTCTGCTGACGAAACATATCTTAACAAATCTCGAACAGTCAGTAAATGTAATTAATACTATTTAGTCAAAAACAGAGCGTTTATTTAAATAAATTTTAATTATAAATGTAACGTATAAACGAAAATATATTCAGTAATTGTCGGACTTAATCCATTTCATAATATATATATATATATATATATATATATATATATATAGATAGATAGATAGATAGATAGATAGAGAGAGAGAGAGAGAGAGAGAGAGAGATGAAATTCATCCCTCCCTATACTCTACCATGTTTCTTTAACTATCCCTCTTAAACTCTCTGTTAAATTACAAAAACTTACACTACCCATAAATTTTAATTTAATTTTTCGTTTCATTTCATCTTTTGGAAGTGCTATCTGATGATCTGGCGTCCTTTAAAAGGGCTCTGGTGAAATAAATTATTATAATGGTACCTTAAAGCGGTCTATTTTTCTTTTAAATATTAGCTCTGGATTTACATTGAGCTCTCAGGATTTCATCCTCCTTGGGATTACCCATACGGATTACCAAGTTCTTCATAACTTGTGGCACCTAGTGCATATACACACTTTTCACACATATATGTGTGTGTGTGTGTGTTTGTATATATAGTTTTATAGTTTTTTTATTTAATTTTTCTTGTGTTCTCATAATTTTCCCATTTTCTAGAGAATTCTAAATACGGTCAGCACACTATGGTCATACTACAACATGCTTAACAAGAAGACTCACGTTACATCTCTCTGACCATAGCCCAATTAGTTCTCATTTAAATCCGCATAAAGGCATACCAATCTCTATCCGTAATATACTCATTGATAATACAAATGTAATAACATCAACCATATGTAAAAAAAAAAGGCTAAAATAATAGAAGCTTTATTAATAATAAAAAAAACAAAACAAAAGGACAACGCTCAGTAATATCACCTATGAACACGGCCACAATCAATTGACCATGTTTGGAAAATAAAACATTCCTATAAGTCTAGTTACGTACATAAAACAATCCATACAGTCAGTAAAACGTAGAAATGAAATCATACTGGATAATGACTAAAAGTATATCCAAAAGGGCTCAGACAGGTAGAACATTCGAACCATTTCTACATAATTTATCCAGAAAAGAAGAAAATTATCAGAACACAAGAACAATTAAATCAGAAACATTATCACAGTACCTTTTCAGTTGTTTTTAATGAAACTTGTATAAGAGAGGCTTATATATATATGTATGTATATATATATATGTGTGTGTGTGTGTGTGTGTATATATATGTGTGTGTGTGTGTCTATATATATATATATATATATATATATATAAATGTGTTTGTATCTGTTCGTGTATAAATATATATATATATATATATATATATATATATATATATACTTATGTTTATCCGTTCGTCTGTGGTTGTAGTGCTACGTCAGCAGGTCTCGCAAACTCATAAATTAAAAAGAAGCAGAAATCGATTTTTTTTCCCCTTTTTTAGAAAGTTGGCGCGCGCCTCCTGTACTAATTTTCAACAGTAAAATATCGGACACTGCACTTTGTAACAAGCGTATCGAACGATAAAAATAAAATTAAAAAAAAAAAGAATCAACATATGATCTCACGGTGCAACAGCGTCGGACCGAAAGACAGACAGACAGTCAAGCAGGCAGACAAGAGACATGCACTGACAACGGACCAAGTGACAAGTGGCTCAGCGCCTGTTCGAAATTGTCGAGCCGACAGCAAGCCGGAACAAGCGCGTCTGACAAAGTACTTGATGGCTTCGGCCCAGTGGTTAGAGTAGCGAACACATTGCTTGACGCTCGTCGTAACAAGTCTAGATGAGTCTCAGCTAACCCCGTTATAGCAAATCTAACTCATTTTCGTCCGAGTTACCTATTTGCGGGACTTCTTGCAAATGTCAACAGCACTCAGAAACCAATCACGGGCAGACGGAAATGTCACTCTTTTGTACAGTGGGCAGGTATAGTTACGAGAAAACGATATCCGGGTGCTAATGGCTAGCGAAATACTTGCTGGTGTTTGTCAGTGGTTAGAATAACGGGCATTAGGCTTGAGGTATCTCCCAAGTTGTCTCACACTCTTTCCTCTACCAAATCAATTTACAGATAATATATAATTACTAACCTTAGCTGTGCCAAGCAAAAGGTTACAATGAAAAAAACCTCAGTGAGGATAAAACTCCTTCCGCCGAAACTATATTAATAACCTTACGAGTATTCTTCTTCATGTGCCGTGTCCTTTCATTACGCAGGCGATCATGGCCCTCCACATCTTCCTGCTCCTTGTTTGTTTTGTATTTTTGTTAATTCTTCCAAATCCTGTTATGCCATTAGTTTTCTCAAGCTCTTCAAGTAAGGTACGCACTGCGTTCCTCTGTCCCACTTTCTATCAATCTGTCCTGTGAGTATCAGATTTTCCAAGCCCTCCTTCCTCATTACGTTCCCCCATTAATTTCAACTGCCTCTTCCTGGTGTTAACTATAAGTTATTTTTTGGTTCCATTTTCTTTAAAACTTCGTCGTTTCTCACATGTTCTGTTCATGGTATCTTCAGAATCTCTTTGTAGAACCACATTTCTGTTGCTTCAAGTCTCTTCTTCATCTTTGAGGAGATTCTCCAGCATTCACTGCCATACAGGAAGACAGATATCACAGTTCAGTACTCTTTTCTTTGTTTTCAACGAAGTTTTTTTTTTGTCTAGCAGATACGGAAAGCCCCATTCTTTTTTAAAAAAGTATTGTTTTTTTCTAACAGACACAATCTTTATTTATTCGAAACTTTTTTCAACCATTGAGCTGAGAATATCATTGTATAGAGCTGACAGTTTAGATATTTCTGAGCGAGTTTGGCGCCATACATGACATCTGTATGAAAATTTATTTCGATCTGACGAGGCTATTTATCAACATTATTCGTATTTTTAGGTTAATGTTTTGCTTTTGCAGCAAGTTGCGGTGTTGTGTGAAACTATACCCGTATTTACTTCCATTATTTTTTATACTGAATTCTAAATTTAAAAGGTTACAATAAAGAAACCCTCGATGAGTATCTCACTACTAAATGTCGATGATACCGGTTCGTTAGCAACCGCTCTGTGTCGATATTTACTTCATATTTACAACAAGGCTATAATCGTTCGATACAAAGGGTTCAGCCATGTTTAGCGCACGTAACCGAAAAAAATTCAAGATGGTGGATGAAAAGAACAGTTTTTTTTTCAACCTGCCATTGATGTATACATTCTCGTCAAAGTTTATTCTTTTAAAAACTATTTTTAGAATTTTGATAGAACGTAAACCTATTAAACTGGATTTCACTTTTTTATCTCGAGACTTGACAATAAAAGAATTAAACTGTATTTATTTTATTAGTTTATTTACAAAAAAATTTTGCATTTACAAGTTTTAAGGTAACAATTTTTAAATTTGCAAGTTATAATTTTATAGAAATACGTGAACCGACTACGATGCAATATTTATTATTTACCATATTATAAAGAAATAACAATGAAAATATTTTTATTAATAAATTTATAAAAATGTTGGTGAACAAGAAAATGTACATATAGATAACTTCGATTGTAATTATAAATTCTGGAAAAAAAACACATTTTCTGTTCCTTACTTACATTATTTACATTATTCGGACTGTTATCCTCATCTTCATTGCCATATTCACAACGTTTCGGTCGTTGTACGCTCCGGCCTTCTTCAGGTGATTGGAATTTCGAACCGAAACCTTTATTTCGTCCACCGTTCTTCTGATTCCACATGTCATGCCTCTTCAGAATGTCTCAGTTATTTCCCTTTAACTCAACTCTCCAAGTTTTTGGTTCACCACTGCTGTAGCCTGGTATTGAACTCACAACTTTTGGCGTCTTGTCACTGGATCTAACCAACGTCTTTATCCACTGATAAACCCAGGCTCCTCCACTCGACGATTGAAGCAATCGTGGGACTGATGATGATGAAATAAGCAGTTGAATAAATAAACTGTGTTTAACATCTTTGTTGTCATTTCTCGAGAAAAATGTTTAAATAAACTTCTTACCCACAACTAGAAGCATATTCTGCGTGAAATAATAGAAATATTAAATCGGCGACGTGTGAATCCTTATTTTTGCAGCAAAATAATACAAATACCATAACAAAATAGGCCTTAGAATACATTAGGAGTTCAGCAGATATACAATAATAGAAAATGGACTACATGTGTACAACCTAACGTAGAGAAAAAAGGAATTTTGATTGACCTAGCTACGGACGGTCAAGAGCCATAAGGCTGGTATGTTATTTCTTTGTTCGTTGTTCTGTTAATTATTCTCGTCCTTTGGACAGTATGAACAGTCATTTGGTTTGGGACATGTGTAAATCCTTTTAATATGTGCTTCTAAGTTGCATGTTGCCTTATTAAATGTTTTGTTTGTTACGGGCGCGCTTCTCGTCTTTCTGTATTAGTGTATCAATGTCTACACTAATGCTAATATTAGTACTTAGTTGTACAGGAAAGCATTATTCTTCCTAGCACTAAATAGCCGGGAAATTATTAGCTGGCTTATAAGAATACTAATAGGCTACCCAGTGATAATCGAACCTAGTACTAATGATATACAAATCCAGCTTTTTGGCCATTAGACGAATTTTGCTTTATGAGGCCTACTATGGTGTCTTCTCGTTTCTTTCTTTCTTTCTTTCTCTCTCTCTCTCTCTCTCTCTCTCTCTCTCTCTCTCTCTACCTTTCTTTCTCTCTTTATCTCTCTTTTTCGCTCTTTCTCTCTCTCTCTGTATCTCTGTATCTCTCTTTCTCTCTCTACCTTTCTTTCTTTCTTTTATCTCTCTCTACCTTTCTTTCTCTCTTTATCTCTCTTTCACTCTACCTTTCTCTCTCTCTTTCTCTCTCTCTTTCTCGCCCTTTTTCTCTCTCTTTATCTCTCTCTTTCTATCTCTCTGAGTTTCTTGTTTCAATTCTTTATGACTCCAGATCCATACGCTCTTTTTAAAACTCAGGGGAAGGTGTTGTAATGGAATGTCCCACACTCCCTATCGCTTATGTGGACTGACTATATCAGTAGTTATATATAGTGAGCACAGGGTCTATCTAGATGCTTGCTTCCGGAATTACTAACCTGCCACCCGATTCCCTGTCTTTCAGTCGTGTATTGTCTGTTACAATAAACCCATCTTCTTTCATCTATGCACGTGTTGCCGTTCCTTCACTCGAATATCACCTTTGTCTATTTATAACCTCTTTAAGGATACAACAATATTATTATGATTTTGTTCAGTTTGGCAAAAGGTCACGTGTTGTGGGGTTGTAAGGAGACAGCAGTTGTTTTCCCTTGGGTTGAACGTATTGGAGTTCAGCCCCTTTAGATAGGAGAACTCTTCTTCCCGTTTTTTTTTTTTGCTTCCGTTATTACCTTCCTAACCACCAGGGCATCCACACACATGGAAAATGGATTCAGTGTTAGTGTATCAACGGCTACGGTAATGCTAATATTAGTTCTCAGTGTACTGGAAGGCTAAAGCATTATTCTTCCAAACACTAAATAGCCGGTAAACTATCGCTGGCTGATAAACAATACTAATATAGGAAAGTCAGAAGAAAGGACTAAACATAAACTGCAAGAAGGCAGAATGCATGCTTATTACCAAAACGATGAGCCCAAAATGCAGTTTACAAATCAGAGGTACCAAAACCATCCAAGCACAAAAATTTAAATATCTGGGAAGTGTTCTAACAGAGGAGGGAAAGCGCCCCCGTAGACGCATTGGGTAGCCAAAGATGCCTTTCAAAAGTTAAGAAGAGTATTAAATGATAGAAAACTTTGTTAGAAACAAAGAAAAGAATACTGAACTGTGACGTGATATCTGTTCTGGTGTATGGCAGTGGATGCTGGACAATCCCCTCAAAAATGAAGAAGGGGCTTGAAGCAACAGAAATGTGGCTCTACAGAAGGATGCTGAGGATAACATAGACCGAACATGTGAGTAACAAACAAGGTTTTAGAGAAAAAGGAAACAAAAAGTAAACTTATACTTAACATCAGCAGGAGACAGTTGAAATTTCTTGGGTCCATAATGAGGATGGAGGGCTTGGAAAATCTGATACACACAGGACAGATTTAGGGCAAGGGGACAAAAAAAACAACGTATAGCATACTTGACAAGCTTGAGAAAATGGATGGATGAACAGTGCTTAAAAATATTTATTTAGAGCTGCAATGTACAGGAAATTGTGGAGAGCCATGATTGCCTTCGTCCTCAGGAGACATGACACATAAAGGAGGAAGTATAGCCTCGTTTTCACTGAGAAATAGTACAAGCATTCACTACCATCAGTAATCGAGAATGAGCAATTGAATTTGTGTGGGATATGACTATCTTGACTGACAAGCGCTTGGAGAGCAATCGCCCTGATATCACTCTTGTGCACAAAGTCATAAATGGATCCTGATAGACATTGTTGTACTGTGGTGTATATATATATATATATATATATATATATATTAGGCAGCGTCTCATGTAAACTTCTTTTGTAATGTATTCTGGGTTATTTTCAGAAATATTTCTGCTTCTCAGGACAACTTGAATATAACTGACCTCACTGGAAGTGTGCAGGTGAAGCACTGCTTGGAATAGCTCCTGTTCTAAGGAAATATTTGTGCCTCTAAGCTGCGGGTAAGAAATGAGAGCTGAACGTCATCATCCGACCGAAATATTTATGTTGGTGAGGATATCAAATCAAACATATTTATAAATTGTATTTAAGCACATTGATAACAGCTGACCTTAGACTTAGAGAAGTTTAAATCTTAGTGATCGGAGAAGCATCCATAGATGAATCTGTCTGAGTGGAACTTCCTCCTCACCAATGGAATACGAAGAAACATAAGGATGAGTCGACACTTTGTACGTGGCATTTCGGGTCCTAGCTGTGAAGGTCCGAACTGCTAGAGCTTTAGAATGATATATCGAAGAAACACCACTCATTGTGTAAGTTGTAGCAATTTCAGATAGATAGATAGATAGATAGATAGATAGATAGATAGATAGATAAAAACAGACAGATAGATAGATAGATAAAAACAGACATACAAATAGATAGATAGATAGATAGATAGATAGATAGATAGATAATAAAAAGATAGATAGATACATGAGATAGATAGATAATAAATAGACATCCAGATAGATAGATAGATAGATAGATAGATAAAAACAGACATACAAATAGATAGATAGATAGATAGATAGACAGATAGATAGATAGATAAAAAGATAGATAGATAGATAGATAAACAGATAGATAGATAGATAGATAGATAGATAGATAGATAGATAAAACAGATAAAATAGATAGATAAATGAACAGATAGATAGATAGATGATAGATAGATAAATAGATAGATAGATAGATAGATAAAACACATAGATAATAGATAGATAGATAGATAGATAGATAGATAGATAAAAACAGACATACAAATAGATAGATAGATAGATAGATAGACAGATAGATAGATAGATAAAAACAGATAGATAGATAGATAGATAGATAGATAGATAAAAACAGACATACAAATAGATAAAAACAGATAGATAGATAGATAGATAGATAGATAGATAGATAAAAACAGACATACAAATAGATAGATAGATAGATAGATAGACAGATAGATAGATAGATAAAACAGATACAGATAGATAGATAGATAGATAGATAGATAGACAGATAGATAGATAAAACAGATAGATAGATAGATAGATAGATAGATAGATAGATAGATAGATGTGTTGTTTTCTTATTTATTATTGTTGTTTATTTCTTATTGCACTTAATAACATATGCAAAAAGAAATAAACGTTTCTCCGTCTCATAAATTTTATTTCAGTATATTGTTAAAATTGTTCTATTTCTATTTACACTATTTACATCGTTCGGACTGTTGTCCTCATCTTTATTGCCATATTAACGACGTTTCAGCCATTGTGCACGTCGACCTTCTTCAGGCGATATACGTTAGAATTTTGAACCGGACACTTTATTTAGTCCACGGGTTAGATTGTTCTAATTCCACGTGCCATACACCCCCTTTTTTAATATGTCAGTTTCAGTTTATTGCTTTTAGTAACACAACTTTATTATTTAAATGATATACACCAAGAATTTATCAAATTATTTATGTACATGTTTTACGGTAAACATATGCGGCACATTATTTTTTCTACTTTGCCATGTACGAAGATGAGCTGAAAGGTTAATAGGCTGACTATGAAGGAGAAAATGCTGGGAAATCTTACATACAATAATTTCAACTCTTTTTATCAATAATTGCATTTTTTCCTTCTAGGGAAGGTATATAAGATATTCTAATGACATTCACTCTAAATAAATAAACAGAGAAAAACATTCCATACATTTCATTGTTTTCCATAAACGTTCATTCATCTATAGAGAGAACCCACATAAAGAGGAGTAATACATGATCTATGTCCAAAGTATCTACATAAGCACTCTCCCCGATATTAAGTACTCTTCACGCAGAAATCTTAATTTCTCTCACTCTCTCTCTCACACACACACACACATATATGTGTGTGTGTGTGTGTGTGTGTGGTTTGATGTATTACGACATCATTACCAGTGCATTCAGATTGTTGTCATGCAGAATATCTCTGCAGTGTTGTATCTGTGTGTGTGTGTGTGTCTGGGTGTGTGTGCGTGCTTGTGTATGTGTGTGTGATGTACTCTCCAGTCGTTTTATCGTATGAGTGTTCAACAGAATGTTACACCCTTTATGTTCTACTCGTGATTTTGATAGTTTTAATTGCTGCAACATATTGTCCGGTGCCCCTGTTATTTACCTTGATCTCCTTGATAAGATCTAAAGAAGAATCAGCAATATTGTTGGTCCTGATCAAAAAACCTACCATTCATCCATGCTTAGAATATTGCTGCCACATATGGTCCGGTGCTCCTGTTATTTACCTTGATCTCCTTGATAAGATCCAAAGAAGAATCAGCAATATTATTGGTCCTGATCTATAAACCTACCATTCATCCATGCTTAGAATATTGCTGCCACATATGGTCCGGTGTCCCTGCTATTTACCTTGATCTCCTGGATAAGATCCAAAGAAGAATGAGCAATATTATTTGTCCTGATCTATAAACCTACCATTCATCCATGCTTAGAATATTGCTGCCACATATGGTCCGGTGTCCCTGCTATTTAACTTGATCTCCTTGATAAGATCCAAAGAAGAATCAGTAATATTATTGATCCTGATCTATAAACCTACCATTCATCCATGCTTAGAATATTGGTGCCACATATGGTTCGGTGTCCCTGCTATTTACATTGAGCTCCTTGATAAGATCCAAAGAAGAATCAGTAATATTATTGGCCCTGATCTATAAACCTACCATTCATCCATGCTTAGAATATTGCTGCCACATATGGTCCGGTGTCCCTGCTATTTACTTTGATCCCGTTGATAAGATCCAAAGAAGAATGAGCAATATTATTGGTCCTGATCTATAAACCTACAATTCATCCATGCTTAGAATATTGCTGCCACATATGGTTCGGTGCCCCTGCTATTTACATTGAGCTCCTTGATAAGATCCAAAGAAGAATCAGCAATATTATTGGTCCTGATCTATAAACCTACCATTCATCCATGCTTAGAATATTGCTGCCACATATGGTCCGGTGTCCCTGCTATTTACCTTGATCTCCTTGATAAGATCCAAAGAAGAATGAGCAATATTATTGGTCCTGATCTATAAACCTACCATTCATCCATGCTTAGAATATTGCTGCCACATATGGCCCGGTGTCCCTGCTATTTACCTTGATCCCCTTGATAAGATCCAAAGAAGAATGAGCAATATTATTGGTCCTGATCTATAAACCTACCATTCATCCATGCTTAGAATATTGCTGCCACATATGGTTCGGAGTCCCTGCTATTTACATTGTGCTCATTGATAAGATCCAAAAAGAATCAGTAATATTATTGATCCTGATCTATAAACCTACTATTCATCCATGCTTAGAATATTGCTGCCACATATGGTCCGGTGTCCCTGCTATTTACCTTGATCTCCTTGATAAGATCCAAAGAAGAATCAGCAATATTATTGGTCCTGATCTATAAACCTACCATTCATCCATGCTTAGAATATTGCTGCCACATATGGTACGGTGTCCCTGTTATTTAACTTGATCTCCTTGATAAGATCCAAAGAAGAATCAGCAATATTATTGGTCCTGATCTATAAATCTACCATTCATCCATGCTTATAATATTGCTGCTACACATGGTCCGGTGCCCCTGCTATTTACCTGGAGATCCTTGATAAGATCCAAAGAAGAATCAGCAATATTATTCGTCCTGATCTATAAACCTACCATTCATCCATGCTTATAATATTGCTGCTACATATGGTCCGGTGTCCCTGCTATTTACCTTGATCCCCTTGATACGATCCAAAGAACAATTAGCAATAATATTGGTCCTGATCTATAAAACTACCATTCATCCATGCTTAGAATATTTCTGCCACATATGGTCCGGTGTCCCTGCTATTTACCTTGATCTCCTTGATAAGATCCAAAGAACAATCAGCAATATTATTGGTCCTGATCTATAAACCTACCATTCATCCATGCTTAGAATATTGCTGCCACATATGGTCCGGTGTCCCTGCTATTTACCTTGATCCCCTTGATAAGATCCAAAGAAGAATGAGCAATATTATTTGTCCTGATCTATAAACCTACCATTCATCCATGCTTAGAATATTGCTGCCACATATGGTTCGGTGTCCCTGCTATTTACATTGAGCTCCTTGATAAGATCCAAAGAAGAATCAGCAATATTATTGGTCCTGATCTATAAACCTACCATTCATCCATGCTTAGAATATTGCTGCCACATATGGTACGGTGTCCCTGTTATTTAACTTGATCTCCTTGATAAGATCCAAAGAAGAATTAGCAATATTATTGGTCCTGATCTATAAATCTACCATTCATCCATGCTTATAATATTGCTGCTACACATGGTCCGGTGCCCCTGCTATTTACCTGGAGATCCTTGATAAGATCCAAAGAAGAATCAGCAATATTATTCGTCCTGATCTATAAACCTACCATTCATCCATGCTTATAATATTGCTGCTACACATGGTCCGGTGCCCCTGCTATTTACCTGGAGATCCTTGATAAGATCCAAAGAAGAATCAGCAATATTATTCGTCCTGATCTATAAACCTACCATTCATCCATGCTTATAATATTGCTGCTACATATGGTCCGGTGTCCCTGCTATTTACCTTGATCTCCTTGATAAGATCCAAAGAACAATCAGCAATATTATTGGTCCTGATCTATAAACCTACCATTCATCCATGCTTATAATATTGCTGCTACATATGGTCCGGTGTCCCTGCTATTTACCTTGATCCCCTTGATACGATCCAAAGAACAATTAGCAATAATATTGGTCCTGATCTATAAAACTACCATTCATCCATGCTTAGAATATTTCTGCCACATATGGTCCGGTGTCCCTGCTATTTACCTGATCTCCTTGATAATCCAAAGAACAATCAGCAATATTATTGGTCCATCTCACCATTCATCCATGCTTAGAATATTGCTGCCACATATGGTCCGGTGTCCCTGCTATTTACCTTGATCCCCTTGATAAGATCCAAAGAAGAATGAGCAATATTATTTGTCCTGATCTATAAACCTACCATTCATCCATGCTTAGAATATTGCTGCCACATATGGTTCCGGTGTCCCTGCTATTTACATTGAGCTCCTTGATAAGATCCAAAAAGAATCAGCAATATTATTGGTCCTGATCTATAAACCTACCATTCATCCATGCTTAGAATATTGCTGCCACATATGGTACGGTGTCCCTGTTATTTATCTCCTTGATAAGATCCAAAGAAGAATTAGCAATATTATTGGTCCTGATCTATAAATCTACCATTCATCCATGCTTATAATATTGCTGCTACATATGGTCCGGTGTCCCTGCTATTTACCTGATCTCCTTGATAAGATCCAAAGAAGAATCAGCAATATTATTGGTCCTGATCTATAAACCTACCATTCATCCATGCTTATAATATTGGTGCTCATATGGTCCGGTGTCCCTAATTTACCTTTTGATCTCCTTGATAAGATCCAAAGAACAATCAGCAATATTATTGGTCCTGATCTATAAACCTACCATTCATCCATGCTTAGAATATTGCTGCCACATATGGTCCGGTGTCCCTGCTATTTACCTTGATCCCCTTGATAAGATCCAAAGAAGAATGAGCAATATTATTGGTCCTGATCTATAAACCTACCATTCATCCATGCTTAGAATATTGCTGCCACATATGGTTCGGTGTCCCTGCTATTTACCTTGATCTCCTTGATAAGATCCAAAGAACAATCAGCAATATTATTGGTCCTGATCTATAAACCTACCATTCATCCATGCTTAGAATATTGCTGTCACATATGGTCCGGTGTCCCTGCTATTTACCTTGATCTCCTTGATAAGATCCAAAGAACAATCAGCAATATTATTGGTTCTGATCTATAAACCTACCATTCATCCATGCTTAGAATATTGCTGCCACATATGGTCCGGTGTCCCTGCTATTTACCTTGATCTCCTTGATAAGATCCAAAGAACAATCAGCAATATTATTGGTTCTGATCTATAAACCTACCATTCATCCATGCTTAGAATATTGCTGTCACATATGGTCCGGTGTCCCTGCTATTTACCTTGATCTCCTTGATAAGATCCAAAGAACAATCAGCAATATTATTGGTCCTGATCTATAAACCTACCATTCATCCATGCTTAGAATATTGCTGCCACATATGGTCCGGTGTACCTGCTATTTACCTTGATCCCCTTGATAAGATCCAAAGAAGAATGAGCAATATTATTTGTCCTGATCTATAAACCTACCATTCATCCATGCTTAGAATATTGCTGCCACATATGGTTCATTTACATTGATTCCTTGATAAGATCCAAAGAAGAATCAGCAATATTATTGGTCCTGATCTATAAACCTACCATTCATCCATGCTTAGAATATTGCTGCCACATATGGTACAGTGTCCCAGTTATTTAACTTGATCTCCTTGATAAGATCCAAAGAAGAATTAGCAATATTATTGGTCCTGATCTATAAATCTACCATTCATCCATGCTTATAATATTGCTGCTACACATGGTCCGGTGCCCCTGCTATTTACCTGGAGATCCTTGATAAGATCCAAAGAAGAATCAGCAATATTATTCGTCCTGATCTATAAACCTACCATTCATCCATGCTTATAATATTGCTGCTACATATGGTCCGGTGTCCCTGCTATTTACCTTGATCTCCTTGATAAGATCCAAAAGAACAATCAGCAATATTATTGGTCCTGATCTATAAACCTACCATTCATCCATGCTTAGAATATTGCTGCCACATATGGTCCGGTGTCCCCACCTATTTACCTTGATCCCTTGATAAGATCCAAAGAAGAATGAGCAATATTATTGGTCCTGATCTATAAACCTACCATTCATCCATGCTTAGAATATTGCTGCCACATATGGTTCGGTGTCCCTGCTATTTACCTTGATCTCCTTGATAAGATCCAAAGAACAATCAGCAATATTATTGGTCCTGATCTATAAACCTACCATTCATCCATGCTTAGAATATTGCTGTCACATATGGTCCGGTGTCCCTGCTATTTACCTTGATCTCCTTGATAAGATCCAAAGAACAATCAGCAATATTATTGGTTCTGATCTATAAACCTACCATTCATCCATGCTTAGAATATTGCTGCCACATATGGTCCGGTGTCCCTGCTATTTACCTTGATCTCCTTGATAAGATCCAAAGAACAATCAGCAATATTATTGGTTCTGATCTATAAACCTACCATTCATCCATGCTTAGAATATTGCTGTCACATATGGTCCGGTGTCCCTGCTATTTACCTTGATCTCCTTGATAAGATCCAAAAAGAACAATCAGCAATATTATTGGTCCTGATCTATAAACCTACCATTCATCCATGCTTAGAATATTGCTGCCACATATGGTCCGGTGTCCCTGCTATTTACCTTGATCTCCTTGATAAGATCCAAAAACAACAATCAGCAATATTATTGGTCCTGATCTATAAACCTACCATTCATCCATGCTTAGAATATTGCTGCCACATATGGTCCGGTGTACCTGCTATTTACCTTGATCCCCTTGATAAGATCCAAGAACAATCAGCAATATTATTTGTCCTGATCTATAAACCTACCATTCATCCATGCTTAGAATATTGCTGCCACATATGGTTCGGTGTCCCTGCTATTTACATTGAGTTCCTTGATAAGATCCAAAGAAGAATCAGCAATATTATTGGTCCTGATCTATAAACCTACCATTCATCCATGCTTAGAATATTGCTGCCACATATGGTACGGTGTCCCTGTTATTTAACTTGATCTCCTTGATAAGATCCAAAGAAGAATTAGCAATATTATTGGTCCTGATCTATAAATCTACCATTCATCCATGCTTATAATATTGCTGCTACACATGGTCCGGTGCCCTGCTATTTACCTGGAGATCCTTGATAAGATCCAAAGAAGAATCAGCAATATTATTCGTCCTGATCTATAAACCTACCATTCATCCATGCTTATAATATTGCTGCTACATATGGTCCGGTGTCCCTGCTATTTACCTTGATCTCCTTGATAAGATCCAAAGAACAATCAGCAATATTATTGGTCCTGATCTATAAACCTACCATTCATCCATGCTTAGAATATTGCTGCCACATATGGTCGGGTGTCCCTGCTATTTACCTTGATCTCCTTGATAAGATCCAAAGAAGAATCAGTAATATTATTGGTCCTGATCTATAAACCTACCATTCATCCATGCTTAGAATTTTGCTGCCACATATGGTTCCAGTGCCCTGCTATTTACATTGAGCTCCCTGATAAGATCCAAAGAAGAATCAGTAATATTATTGATCCTGATCTATAAACCTACCATTCATCCATGCTTAGAATATTGCTGTCACATATGGTCCGGTGTCCCTGCTATTTACCTTGATCTCCTTGATAAGATCCAAAGAACAATCAGCAATATTATTGGTCCTGATCTATAAACCTACCATTCATCCATGCTTAGAATATAGCTGCCACATATGGTCCGGGGTCCCTCCTATTTACCTTGATCTCCTTGATAAGATCCTAAGAAGAATCAGTAATATTATTGATCCTGATCTATAAACCTACCATTCATCCATGCTTAGAATATTGCTGTCACATATGGTCCGGTGTCCCTGCTATTTACCTTGATCTCTTTGATAAGATCCAAAGAAGAATCAGCAATATTATTGGTCCTGATCTATAAACCTACCATTCGTCCATGCTTAGAATATTGCTGCCACATATGCTTCGGTGTCCCTGCTATTTACATTGAGCTCCTTGATAAGATCCGAAGAAGAATCAGCAATATTATTGGTCCTGATCTATAAACCTACCATTCATTCATGCTTAGAATATTGCTGCCACATATGGTCCGGTGTCCCTGCTATTTACCTTGATCCCCTTGATAAGATCCAAAACGAATGAGCAATATTATTGGTCCTGATCTATAAACCTACCATTCATCCATGCTTAGAATATTGCTGCCACATATGGTCCGGTGTCCCTGCTATTTACCTTGATCTCCTTGATAAGATCCAAAGAAGAATCAGTAATATTATTGGTCCTGATCTATAAACCTACGATTCATCCATGCTTAGAATTTTGCTGCCACATATGGTTCGGTGCGCCTGCTATTTACATTGAGCTCCCTGATAAGATCCAAAGAAGAATCAGTAATATTATTGATCCTGATCTATAAACCTACCATTCATCCATGCTTAGAATATTGCTGTCACATATGGTCCGGTGTCCCTGCTATTTACCTTGATCTCCTTGATAAGATCCAAAGAAGAATCAGCAATATTATTGGTCCTGATCTATAAACCTACCATTCATCCATGCTTAGAATATTGCTGCCACATATGGTCCGGGGTCCCTGCTATTTATCTTGATCTCCTTGATAAGATCCTAAGAAGAATCCAGTAATATTATTGATCCTGATCTATAAACCTACCATTCATCCATGCTTAGAATATTGCTGTCACATATGGTCCGGTGTCCCTGCTATTTACCTTGATCTCTTTGATAAGATCCAAATAAGAATCAGCAATATTATTGGTCCTGATCTATAAACCTACCATTCGTCCATGCTTAGAATATTGCTGCCACATATTGTCCGGTGTCCCTGTTATTTACCTTGATCTCCTTGATAAGATCCAAAGAAGAATCAGCAATATTATTGGTCCTGATCTATAAACCTTCCATTCATCCATGCTTAGAATATTGCTGTCACATATGGTCCGGTGTCCCTGCTATTTACTTTGATCTCCTTGATAAGATCCTAAGAAGAATCAGCAATATTATTGGTCCTGATCTATAAACCTACCATTCATCCATGCTTAGAATATTGCTGCCACATATGGTCCCGTGTCCCTGCTATTTACCTTGATCCCCTTGATAAGATCCAAAAAGAATGAGCAATATTATTGGTCCTGATCTATAAACCTACCATTCATCCATGCTTAGAATATTGCTGCCACATATGGTCGGGTGTCCCTGCTATTTACCTTGATCTCCTTGATAAGATCCAAAGAAGAATCAGTAATATTATTGGTCCTGATCTATAAACCTACCATTCATCCATGCTTAGAATTTTGCTGCCACATATGGTTCGGTGCCCCTGCTATTTACATTGAGCTCCCTGATAAGATCCAAAGAAGAATCAGTAATATTATTGATCCTGATCTATAAACCTACCATTCATCCATGCTTAGAATATTGCTGTCACATATGGTCCGGTGTCCCTGCTATTTACCTTGATCTCCTTGATAAGATCCAAAGAAGAATCAGCAATATTATTGGTCCTGATCTATAAACCTAACATTCATCCATGCTTAGAATATAGCTGCCACATATGGTCCGGGGTCCCTGCTATTTACCTTGATCTCCTTGATATGATCCTAAGAAGAATCAGTAATATTATTGATCCTGATCTATAAACCTACCATTCATCCATGCTTAGAATATTGCTGTCACATATGGTCCGTGTCCCTGCTATTTACCTTGATCTCTTTGATAAGATCCAAAGAAGAATCAGCAATATTATTGGTCCTGATCTATAAACCTACCATTCGTCCATGCTTAGAATATTGCTGCCACATATGGTTCGGTGTCCCTGCTATTTACATTGAGCTCCTTGATAAGATCTAAAGAAGAATCAGCAATATTATTGGTCCTGATCTATAAACCTACCATTCATTCATGCTTAGAATATTGCTGCCACATATGGTCCGGTGTCCCTGCTATTTACCTTGATCCCCTTGATAAGATCCAAAACGAATGAGCAATATTATTGGTCCTGATCTATAAACCTACCATTCATCCATGCTTAGAATATTGCTGCCACATATGGTCCGGTGTCCCTGCTATTTACCTTGATCTCCTTGATAAGATCCAAAGAAGAATCAGTAATATTATTGGTTCTGATCTATAAACCTACCATTCATCCATGCTTAGAATTTTGCTGCCACATATGGTTCGGTGCGCCTGCTATTTACATTGAGCTCCCTGATAAGATCCAAAGAAGAATCAGTAATATTATTGATCCTGATCTATAAACCTACCATTCATCCATGCTTAGAATATTGCTGTCACATATGGTCCGGTGTCCCTGCTATTTACCTTGATCTCCTTGATAAGATCCAAAGAAGAATCAGCAATATTATTGGTCCTGATCTATAAACCTACCATTCATCCATGCTTAGAATATTGCTGCCACATATGGTCCGGGGTCCTGCTATTTTCACCTTGATCTCCTTGATAAGATCCTAAGAAGAATCAGTAATATTATTGATCCTGATCTATAAACCTACCATTCATCCATGCTTAGAATATTGCTGTCACATATGGTCCGGTGTCCCTGCTATTTACCTTGATCTCTTTGATAAGATCCAAATAAGAATCAGCAATATTATTGGTCCTGATCTATAAACCTACCATTCATCCATGCTTAGAATATTGCTGCCACATATTGTCCGGTGTCCCTGTTATTTACCTTGATCTCCTTGATAAGATCCAAAGAAGAATCAAATAATATTATTGGTCCTGATCTATAAACCTTCCATTCATCCATGCTTAGAATATTGCTGCCACATATGGTCCGGTGTCCTGCTATTTACCTTGATCTCCTTGATAAGATCCAAAAGAAGAATCAGTAATATTATTGATCCTGATCTATAAACCTACCATTCATCCATGCTTAGAATATTGCTGTCACATATGGTCCGGTGTCCCTGCTATTTACCTTGATCTCCTTGATAAGATCCAAAGAAGAATCAGCAATATTATTGGTCCTGATCTATAAACCTACCATTCATCCATGCTTAGAATATTGCTGCCACATATGGTCCCGTGTCCCTGCTATTTACCTGGAGATCCTTTATAAGATCCAAAGAAGAAACATCACTATTATTGGTAAATCAGCTTCAAACATTAGCCCATCGCCATCAACTCTATATCGTTTCGGTAAATACTTTCGTGCTAATTGTTCGAATGATCTCTTCGCTATGATACCTAGGCTATATGAATTTAAGCGCAATATTAGATTGGTGACCAGATTTCTTCAATTCACAGTTGAGCTAGTTAGATGTAGCTGTAAGTTCTATGCTAACAGTTTCTTCTCTTGCACTTCTCGCTTGTGGAACTCCCACCCGTTTCCATGCTCTCTAGTCAACTTTAATCTGCAAAAATTTAATCGCAATGCCAATCGCTATCTACTGCCCTCCTCTTTACTTTTCTCTTTCTCCTCATTATTAATGTGTTTCTGTTCCTAATTCCGCCACACCCTGTAACCCCTTGTGTTTTAGTGGCAGTATTGCCTTTCTTGGGAGTGATACCGATTAAAAACAAAACAAATGCTAGACGGTACTTTGTGCATACCTGCACTTCGACATTATCTATTTTTTTATTTAATAAAGTATTCTGATCTCTAAATTTAACAATTTCCTATATATGTGTCTCTTGAGAAAGACGGAGAGAGAGAGAGAAAGTAATTACATTATGAGGATGATATGAATATTTGTATATTGAGCTTTAGACATTGCCAAGCAGCGAAAAACGATGATTGTCTTGCACCAAATTTTCATGTGTTTTCACATCAGTATTCGAAATCTTAGCTTTCAGTAAGGCTCAAATTCTGACAAGGTTGATACCCCGTAAAATACAAATCAATCGAATTCTGACAGATCTTAGTGAGGTGTTTATTCGTCTCGCTAGATCAGTTACGAGTGGGTAGTGAGTTCTATCCTAACATTGTGCCATATATATATATATGCTTCTCTTAGTAAATCTCTATAGGTACGATATCCAATAAATTTACTTAGTTATGATTTAGTTATTTATTTTATCAGTTATTTAGACTTCCTCATTGCTCAGTCGCTTATGCTTCCTTGGACAGCCTGACATTGTCATATGTTATTAAAATCCGGCTTCAAATTGATTGAAGAGAACTATTAACCAACAAGAACTTTCAGTTCCTTAGCAACTGAAGCCTTTGAGCATAAACACATCTGTTATAAAAATGAAAAGAAAAAAGATAGTAACTAAAAAAAAAAAAATACTTAATGACTTCTCTATGGATTTCTAGGCAGAGGAGTTGTAATTATTTACATTCGGACGAAACGTCTTCATCTGTTGTTTTGCTTTCGTTGTGCCGCAGTCAATTTCCGTTTTTGTTTATCAAATTTATTTTTCAAATGCAAGGTGCAGTCGCATTTTATTCACCATTACTTCGATTGACTTCTTGCCAGCTATTAGGCAGCTCTTCGATAACATTTCGCAGGTTTTGATGGGAAAAGTTTTTAATGAACTATTTAATCAGGTTTCCATTAGAAAAAGTTTTCATTAGAGAAACTATTTAGCAGCGATCGAAAAAGGTAATAATCAGTTGGTGCAAGGTCAGCTGAATATGGCGGTTACAGTTCGAAGGGACTAACCAAGTTGGAAAAGTTTCTTTCTGTTATTCTTTTAATATGAGGTCTTGCGTTGTCATAAAAGAGAATAGCATTTTTAATTTAATCCACAGTGTACGCTTCTTTTGAAGTGCAGAAAGTGTGTCCTGTTAGTGAACTCCAAATGTATTCTTAACTGCCACATATGATAAGTAGTTGGATACTACGGTGTGATGTAATGGTTATCAAGCTTGTCTCACTAGATCAGTTACGACTGAAAAATGAGATCGATCCTCACTAGGTGCCCCATACTTTCGGCCTTGTGCCACATCTAAGCTACGCTTAGAAAATAAACATATGATAAGTAGTTGTGTACCTCGGTGTGATATAATTAATAGTTATCAAGCTTGTCTCGCTAGATCAGTTACGACTGAAAAGTAAGTTCGATCCTCACTAGGTGCCCCATACTTTTGGCCTTGTGCCACATCTAAGCTACGCTTAGAATATAACCATGTGTTTAGCAGTTTCATTCAGTAGCGTGCAGAAGTGGGGGAAGAGCATCCATATCGGGAGGGTATCCAATCAAAGTATGAACTAAACATTTAATTCATATTTAATTTGAATAAAGTGTTTATTTCATGTTTCGTCTGTTTTTATATATTCAAGATGTCTTCCTTTCTCGCATTTCTCAGTACTGGGCCCTATAGCAAAGTATTTGAGTCTTAGGGACATATAATCAAGGAGTTGGCCCCGGGCACCACAAAACATAATCAAACCTCTGCACGTCACTGTTTAGGATGATACATTTATCATTACAACTGGTACCCCAAAACGGAAATTACTTAACACTTCGAGCCCTGACCACCGTTTTACCGGTGGTAGAGGAAAATGATGTAATTCCCAGCCACCAAATGAACAGTGGTAGAGAAAATGACATAATGCCCAGCCACCGGTTGAACGGTGGTAGAGAAAAATGACTTAATGTCCAGCCACCGGTTGAACGTTGGGTAAACACTTGTAACTATTTTTATATCTACCGTGAAAGATTACATAGCAATTATTTGCGAATTTTGACTCAGGAGCTCAGGTAGAAGGGCTAAAATTATTCGGGAATGCAGTGCTCAAAGGGGTAAGACTCAAACTCAATATTATGACAACGTTTAAGTCGATGTATTCTCCGGGCTTCTTCGGAAGCTTGTCGACCCAGAAAACTTCCGGGGGATTTCGAATTGAAGTCTTTATTTAATCTACGCGTGTAGGTTGTTTTCGTTCCGCTGTCCATGTCTAGGGATATTTGGCCTTGCCATTTTTTAATACCTCTTAGTGTTATTCTTTACCCTGGTTACACTGTGTTTTCTGCTGCACTGGCCGATTTCATTCAAAGATCCTATATCAACGACACTTTAAACCTCGACGTTAAACGTACAGGTCATTCAGCTGGCTTACAGCAAGTGCACCGTGCGTGCACAGGTTCCAAGATAAGGGCGTATCAACGGTGCGCTGGCAGTCTGTTAATGCACTGCATATCTGATGAACATAGCATATTTTAGATCGGAAATGAGACATATAAGTTCGTTAAATACACGAGAAGACGAAATACGAATTTTATGCTCAGAGCTAATAATAGAAATGCAGAAACACATATGGATGCTTCTTAGATAACCAAAAATATTTGATAAGGTTCGATGCAAAGAACTGCTCGGAAAATTTGATTTATTTGGAAAAGATATAAGAATAATCCAGAACATCTACAGGGTATAAAAAAGAAACTGTATGCGTACGGATATAAAATGAATTAAACATGTACCCGAAATTAGCAACGGGTGTCTACTCATCAGATTCACTTAATTTACATAGCGAGGTGATTCTAAGAAAACTACGTCTCCTACCGGGAATTATTATTTGTAAGCACATTCTTAAAAACGTAATATTTGCAGATGGCACCGTGTTGATGGTAGACACAGAAAGAAAACTCCAAGAACTCTAAGACACAATGTACAGTAGTCTTCAAGAGTAATAATTCATGTTACTAATTGGTAATGTCAAAATTAAGCTGAATAAGAAATTTTAAGTATCTGAGAAAATTTTATAACAGACAACGGAATATATGGCACAGAATTTCAAAGACGCATTAGAATACCAAAAATGCCTTCCAGAAATATTTTTAAAAAGTATTAAGAGGAAAATTTCGTTAGAAAAAAAGGGAAGAATGCTGAACTGCTATGTAATATCAATCCTCCTGTACAGCATTGAATGATGGATAATTTCCACACAGATGAAGAGGCAACAGAGACGAGATTCTACAGAGGGATACTGGGAATGTGAGCAAAAGTACTATTGTCTATAGAATCAGAAAAAAAAACCCTTGAAAGCTCTGACAAACATAGTAAGGAAAGGTGGCTTAGAGAATATGACTCACACAGGACATATGGAAGGCAAGAGGAGCAAAGGGAAACAGTGAATAACCAACCTAGCGTGTTTGCGCAACTAGATGCCAAAACAGGGACTGGGAAGGTTATTAAGAGGACATATACTGCTAAGATCTACAAAAATAGGAGGTTGTGGAGACCCATGATCACTCACATCCTGAAGGGACACGACACATAAAAGAAGATATCTTTCTTAGTCTTTAACATGAGCCTGTACTCTTGCATAGATGCATTCACAGAGATAGTGATAATACACACACACATATATATATATGTTTGTGTTTGTGTGTAATATATATTTTATAGTTTATGCATTATTTTTCCGATACAATTGAGTAAATAAATGCTGTTTTTAATTAAACATTATAAATTACATTTACTGACCGGAATATTCGAGAAATTTCGTAGAAAAAATATGCGTTCTCCGATATGAATCGAACCTGTATACCTATACGGAAACCGTCATTCGATCTGACGTGCTATACTATTTAGCTACGGAGAAGCGTCTGGTTAGCAAAGTCCAAATTACTGTTTATAAACACAAAATCTTCCACGATTTTTCTCGATCGATCATATCTGTTCACGCATAGATTCGATTCTTGTTGGAGAAAGCATATTTTCTACGAAAATGAATTCTGTTTAATTAAAAAAAAAAAAGAGAATTTAATTAAATTAAATTGTATCTTTAAAAATAATGTATAAACAGAATATATATATATATATATATATATATATATATATAAGTAACAGTCTATGTGTGTGTGTGCGTGTGTGTGTGTGTGTGTGTGTGTGTGTGTGTGTGTGTGTAGTACCCATCTATATCTATTGCTTCAAATGTTATTCTTAGCGGATACTCGTATTTAAGTAGACGCTACGTTTTATTTTAAGTGGCATTTATTTCGTCTGCCGACTGCACACTCGAGTAAGTATATTAAAGAAAACATACCCTTGTGTGCGCAAACCGGTAGACGAAATAAATACCATTTAAAATAAAACGGTCTGCTCAGGTACGGGTATCCACTGAAGATAACGTTTGCAGTAATAATAAAAAATATTGTGTTAAAAAGAAGAAAATTTGCTAATCGAATGTCAAAACAAACAGTTTCGCTGCTAAAAAGATTTGTCGCCTTTCTGTCTGTCAATCCAGTTATAAGATTACATAGCAGTATAATCCGCAATTATGACAATCACTGTCTGTACTTAAGTATCGCTCTCAAACCTTACATTGAATTATAACAATTAAGACTTAATCTCAAGTATAACACTCAAATCTAAGCCTCAACTTAAATATAATCCTAGACACCATACTCTAAAATAAAAACCTCAAATCGTACTCAGATATACAACACTCAAGCTTTTCACCGATATATAACCAAAAAGATTACATTCAGACATAACCATCAAGATGTATTCTCAAATAGAACCCTCAAGCTTTATTCTCAAATAGAACCCTCAAGCTTTATTCTCAAATAGAGCCCTCAAGCTTTATTCTCTAATGGAACCCTCAAGATTTATTCCCAATTAGAGCCCGCAAGCTTTATTCTCAAAGAGAAACTTCAAGCTTTACTCTCTAATGGAACCCTCAAGATTTATTCTCAATTAGAGCCCGCAAGCTTTATTCTCAAATAGAACCTTTAAGCTTAATTCTCAAATAGAACCCACAAGATTTATTCTCAAATAGAGCCCTCAAGTTTATTCTCAAATACAGCACTCAAGCTTTATTCTCGAATAGAATCTTAAAGCTCTATTCTCAAATAAAACCTTCAAGTTTTATGCACAAATAGAGCCCTCAATCTTTATTCTCAAATAGAACCTTCAAGCTTTATTCTCAAAAAGAACCCAAAAGATTTATTCTCAAATAGAACCATCAGGATTTTTCTCAAATACAGCACTCAAGCTTTATTATCGAATAGAGCCCTCAATCTTTATTCTCAAATAGAAGCTTCAAGCTTAATTCTCAGATAGAACCCTCAAGCATTGTTCTCAAATAGAGCCCTGAAGCTTAATTCTGGAATAGAGCCCTCAATCTATATTCTCAAATGGAGCACTCAAGCTTTATTCTCAAATAGAACCCACAAGCTTTATTCTCAAATAGAGTCCTCAATCTTTGTTCTCGAATAGAACCTTCAAGCTTAATTCTCAAATAGAGCCCTCAAGCTTTATTCACGAATAGAGCCCTCATTCTTTATTCTCAAATAGAAGCTTCAAGCTTTATGCACAAATAGAACCCTCAGTCTTTATTCTTAGAGGTCTCAAGTTTTATTCTCGAATAGAGGCAGCAATTTTTATTCTCAAATTGAGCTCTCAAGGTTTATTCTACAATAGAACCCACAAGCTTTATTCTCAAATAGAAACCAGAAGCTTTATTCTAAATAGAGACCTCAAGCATTATTCTCGAATAGAGCCCTCAATATTTATTCTCAAATAGAACCCTCAATCTTTATTCTCATATAGAACACTCAAGTATTATTCTCAAATAGAGCCCTCAATCTTTATTCTCAAATAGAACCCTCAAAATTTATTCTCAAATAGAACCTTCAAGCTTAATTCTCAAATAGAGCCCTCAAGCTTTATTGTCGAATAGAGCCCTCAATCTTTATTTTCAAATAGAGACCTCAATATTTATTCTCAAATAGAACCCACAAGCTTCATTCTCAAATAGAGCCCTCAAGCTTCCTTCTCGAATATAGCACTCAAGCTTCATTCTGAAATAAAACCTTCAAGCTTTTTTATCAAATAGAACCCACAAGCTTTATTCTCAAATAGAGCTCTAAAGTTTTATTCTCAAATTGAAACTACAAGCTTTTTTCTCACATAGAACTTTCAAGCTTAATTCTCAAATAGAACCCACAAGCTTTTAATCTCAAATAGAACCCACAAGCTTTATTCTCAAATAGTACCCTCAAGCTTTATTCTCATATAGAACCCTCCAGATTTATTCTCATATAGAGCCATCAAGTTTTATTCTCGAAATGAGCCTTCAAGCTTTATTCTCAAATAGAACCTTCTAGCTTTATTCTCAAATAGAGCTTTCAAGCTTTATTTTCAAATAGAACCTTCATGCTTTATTCTCAAATAGAACCCACAAGTTTTATTCTCAGATAGAACCTTCATGCATTATTCTCAAATAGAACCCTCAAGCATTATTCTCAAATAGAGCCCTCAAGCTTTATTCTCGAATAGAGCCCACAATATTTATTCTCAAATAGAACCTACAAGCTTCATTCTCAAATAGAACCCACTAGCTTTTAATCTCAAATAGTACCCTCATTTTTTATTCTCATATCGAACCTTCTCGCTTTATTCTCAAATAGAGCACTCAAGCTTTATTCTCAAATAGAACCTTCATGCTTTATTCTCAATAGAACCCACAAGCTTTACTCACAAATAGAACCTTCAAGCTTTATTCACAAATAGAACCCTCAATCATTATTCTCAAATAGAACCCACAAGCTTTACTCACAAATAGAACCTTCAAGCTTTATTCTCAAATAGAGCTCTCAAGCTTTATTCTCAAATAGAACCCACAAGCTTTTTTCTCAAATAGAACCTTCAAGCTTAATTCTCAAATAGAACTCACAAGCTTTTGATCTCAAATAGAACCCACAAGCTTCATTCTCAAATAGAGCTTTCAAGATTTATTCTCATATAGAGCCATCAAGTTTTATTCTCGAAAAGATCCCTCACGCTTTATTCTCAAATAGAACCTTCAAGATTTATTCTCAAATAGAACCCTCAATCTTTATTCTCAAATAAAGCCCTCAATCTTTATTCTCAAATAGAACCTACAAGCTTCATTCTCAAATAGAGCCCTCAAGCTTCCTTCACGAATATAGCCCTCAATCTTTATTCTGAAATAGAACCTACAAGCTTCATTCTCAAATAGAGCACTCAAGCTTCCTTCGCCAATATAGCCCTCAAGCTTTATTCTCAAATAAAAACCTTCAAGATTTATTCTCAAATAGTACCCTCAAGCTTAATTCTCAAATAGAACCCTCAAAATTTATTCTCATATAGAGCCATCAAGCTTTATTCTCGAAAAGAGCACACAAGCTTTATTCTCAAATAGAACCTTCAAGCTTCATTCTCAAATAGAACCCACAAGCTTTTGATCTCAAATGGAACCCACAAGCTTTATTCTCAAATAGAACCTTCAATATTTATTCGCAAATAGAACCCTCAATCTTTATTCTCAAATAGGACCTTCAAGCTTAGTTCTCAAATAGAACCCTCAGGCTTTATTCTCAAATAGAGCTCTCAAGCTTTATTTTCAAATAGAGCCCTTCAGCTTTATTCTTAAATAGAGCCCTCAATCTTTATTCTCAAATAGAGCTCTCACGCTTTATTCTCAAATAGAACCCTCAAGCTGTATTCTCAATTAGAACCTTCAATGTTTATTCTCAAATAGACTCCTCAAGCTTTCTTCTCAAATAGAACCTTCAAGCTTTATTCTCAAATAGATCCCTTAAGCTTTATTCTCAAATGAAGCCCTCAAGTTTTACTCGTTGTATTGTTCCTTAACCCCAAATATGACTCTTATAGGAAAATAAACTTGAAAACCGCGGCTGATAAAATGTAAAGGTTTATTGTTAAAACTAATACAATAATTTTAAAGTTAACAGTTATGCACAAGGTCGTCGCACCTATCCGTTAGTGAGTGCTACTATTGATAAGTCAGCAGTTCTCGCGTAAGTCTGAATCGTACTCAATAGATCCCAGTTAGTAATAGTTACCAACCTCACCACGGGGTAAGATGTGGCACAAGGCCGAATTTAATGTGGGGCAATCCGAGCTCGTATGCTCAACCAAAAATTCCACGTAAACCCCGCATAAACGGGCTCGGGTCTGTCAACCTCCCCGGACGTGACTCTACCCTCCAGCATAGCCTCGTCCTGCTTCATCTCTGCCTTCGGGCAGAGAGTTCGACAACAGCTAAGAGCTGAGTAACAAATCCCAGCAAGTCTCTGTAGTCCGTTGACTTACAGATACTTATAGGTAGTTACTACTTATAGTGTAGTCAATCATGCGGGTGACAGTTTATTCCATTACATCAATAACACTCAAAATTTACCCCAAGGATAATTCGTAAACCTTCCTCTCAACTATAAGACTTAATCTTTACCTTCAAACATAACCCTCAAGCCTTAAATTCAAATATAAATCTCAGGTCTTACCCTTAACTACAACACTGAACCTTTATCCTCAAATATAGCGTGTACGTTTTACTCCCATAACGCTTTACTCGCGAGTATAACTCTCAAGTCTTACCCTCAAATAAGATCGCATTTGCTAAATCCCTAGTATACTCAATGATTATGACCATTCGTTATAAGCCTTCTGAACTTATTCACGTCTGAAACCGTGGCCTTTACCTTTAGATATAATTTGCAAGCCTCAGATTCAAATATAAACGTCGAACATTACCCTCAAATATAACAATTAAGCCTTAAGCTCAACTATAATTATCAAGACTTACACTCAAATTTCACACTCAGACCTTATCATCAAATATTGCACTAAAACATTGTCAACACATATAACTGCCAAGTATTACTCTCAAATATAATCCCCAGGCTTTATCCTCTAATATAATCCTCAAGTATCATCCTGAAGGTTACATTCAGGTAATAAGCCCCAAAACTTGCCCTGAAATATAATCTTAATTGCAAGCTTTACTCTCAAGAATAACCGTCAAAACCTATCCCACGAGCCTTGCGCTCAGTAATAAGTGATACGGCTTATCCTTAAGTAATAAACACCGTCATGTCAAAGCCGTATTCTAAATTGGAGGTTAAAACACTGAGAAGTGAGTGGCCACTTGCTTGGACTGTGATCATGAACTAACACTTTTGTCATATATGTATATATATATATATATATATATATATACCTTTATATTCTTATGTGTGTGTGTGTGTGTGTGTGTGTGTTTTTTTGTGTGTGTGTGTGTTGTGTGTGTGTGTGTGTACTAATCCGATGGTATAATCCAGGCAAGTCCTATTAACACAAAATAGCGCTCAATTTTTATTTTCATTAAACAGAAACCATCTAATTTTCTTTTTAATTGAATTAAGATACCTTTAAAAAATCAAAATATTTCCAATCAGTTTGTAGGATATATCTTTTAAAGAAACTGATACCATAAACAAATTTGAAAATAAAAATTAGAAAATTAAAAAATAAATTAGAAAAAATCAAAGTATCTTAATTCCATCTAAAAAAAATTGCTAATAAAATATATATATATATATATATATATATATATATATATATATATATATATATGTTGAGCAAATGGTCTATGAAGGTGCTTTGAAAAAAAAAAAAAGTTGCAGAGCAAGTTTATACAAGAAAAAAACAAAAACATTTATACTACTATTTCCATTATGCCAATCTTCAGGTGACTGGGTAACAAAAATTTTTCCTCAAGCCAGATTGCTATTTTTCTGACTACACACTCAAACACACACACACACACACACACATATATATATATATATATATATATATATATATATATATATATATATATATATATAAGACAACTAAAAATAAATAAAAAATTGATATATATATAAACATTTTTAAAAAACTTATTTTTAAATTGCTTGAATAAATCATCCTCAAAATATCTTCATCAAATGTTTTTTATTGTTCTAATTAAATGTGTAATATCCATTTAATGATATATATATATATATATATATATATATATATATAAATATATTATTTATATATATATATATAAAATATAGATATATATAGATAGATAAATAATAGATAAATAACTATATATATATATATATATGTTTGTGTTTACATGAGCTGTGTGTGTGTGTGTGTGTGTGTGTGTGCTTCCAAAATAATAATAATCCTTTAATAAAAACAGCTTGAAATCTGACCTGTTTCATGGATGAAACATCCTCGTTTTTCGCTATGAGATAAGGAGTGTTGAGGTCATTGTCAAAAAAATAGATGTTTATAGTTTTAAAAACAAATAAAAGAAAAAATGTTTTCAAATAATATATCCCTGTCTCAATTTAAAACCTTTAGTTTATTTTTTTAATAGTTTTCCTTTGCCTTCATTAAATAATATTAAACACAAAAAAAATAGATGCAATTTTTTGTGTTTTTTAAAAAATTCAAAAATTTCCTGTTGAAATAATCAGTGTTTATGACAATGTCCTTTTAATTCTCTTAAATTGCAAAACATGTATATTTGGAAAAATCATTTCCATTTTTTTTTTTAGCATAATTATTCAAACTTTAAAATTTCTTCATTCATGTTTTTTTTTTTGTTGATTTTATTCAATATTTTTCTCTTTTCAGAATCAGTCAATTGCATCTTAATTTTCAATAAATGTTTTTTTTTAATGCGCCCATGGCTTCCCCTTGCGTCAATAAACTTGAAAAAATTTTTTCATTGAAAGATTTCAATGACGATTTCAAAATAAGCTAAGAAAAAAATCAGTAACCTATCAATATTATCAAATTAGAGATATTTCTTGTCAATTTCATTTCAGCCAAAGACTTTGGTAACCTTTATTATTTTTTTTTTTCAAATAAGAGTGATTTTAATGTCGATTTAATTTTGTGTCAAGAGTCAGTAACCTAAGATGATTTTCAAATAAGAGTGATTTCAATGTCGATTTCACATTGAGCCAAGAGTCAGTAACCTAACATGTTTTTTCATTTATAAATTGAAAAATATGTCGATTTCATATTAATAATAGTCAGTAACCTCAATGATTTTCAAATAAAAAAATCAAATTCAATGTCGATTTCACATTGAGCCAAGAGTCAATAACCTAAGATTTTTTCAAAAGAAATGATTCAAGAAATGTCGATTTCACAAAAAGCCAAGAAGTAACCTAAAAATGATTTTCAAATAAGTTGATTCCAATGTCGAATTCAAATGAGCCAAGAGTCAAATCTTTAAGATGATTTTTTAATAAATTTTGAAATAATCAATGTCGATTTTTGTTGAGCCAAAAGTCAATAACCTAAGATGATTTTCAAATAAGAATTTCAATGTCTATTTCACATTGAGCCAAAAAGAATAACCTAAGATGATTTTTTGGGATTATAAATATTATTTCAATGTCGAATTCAAATTAATTCCAAATTCAAATAAAAAACCTAAAATGTTTTCAAATTATTTAATTCAATTTTATTTTTCATTTAGACAAAACTCTGTAACCTATATGTTTTATTAATATAGTATTTTTTTGTCGATTTCATAAAGAGAAATACTCATTAGTAAATACAAAATTTCCAAAATTGAAAAATTTCAATGTCGATTTCACATTGAGCCAAGAGTCAGTAACCTGACATGTTTTTCAAATAAGAGTGATCTCAATGTCGATTTCATTTTGAGCCTAGAAAAACTCAATAACCTAACAATATTATCAAATTAGAGTGATTTCACTTTCACTCAAACCAAAAACACCGAGTAACCGCCACATATTGTCAACTGAAAGAGATTTCAATGTAAATTTCAATACTGTCATTGAAAAACATCCACAAACTAAAACCAGGTGAAAAAATAAATCTAATTAAAAATTTTTAAATTCATTTTATTTTTATAAAAATATTTTTAAAATACAAAAAAATTTTTATTGATTTTTTTTTACTGGAGGAAGAAAGGTTTGTTAACTATATCGATGACATTATAATTTTTATGAAAATTTATCCGGGGTTATAAAAATACACTACGCCACTGACTTTGGTCCATATTATTTGCTATAAAATGTAAACATGGCAGGGGAAATTTTGAAAATTTCACTTTTAACAGAAATTCATTGAAAATTAAACTTGAAATAATTTTGTCTCAAAATTTTAAAAAAACTAGTGTCAAATTAAGCGTAAAAAAATTGAAAGTTGTTTTATAGGAGATACAAAATACCCACTAATAATCGTTGCTAAAAATGTAAGCAAATATAAAAAAAAAAACTATGTTACAGAATTCATATATTCAAACCAGGCATTTAAACATCGTAAAAAAATCCCAATGCTCTTATACTGAATATCAACTTATCTTGTCATTGTTGTCAAAATATTTTATATTTAGATCATATGAATCTATAAATTCCATTGTAATATTAACGTACTTTTTGTATTTAGCGCGAGATTTCGGATTTTAAAGAAAAATTCGGTCCGGCGCTCATCTCCCAAGTAATTATTAACATTAAAAGTTAAATTATTAAGAAACTCCATTTTGAATAATGCTGAACCTTGCTCTCCCAACCGCCATTAACACCATCACCGACGACACTTTCACCTGCACCACCACTACCCGTAACCACTTGTTATCTTTTAATGCACCGCCAATTTTGCTGGCTGGATGACGTCAAAAAATGCAAAATATGTAATGACATCATTTATAAAATAAAAAGAAAGAAATAAAATAATTGTATCTAAATAAAATTTTAACATTTTGAATTTTATAATTTAAATATTTATTATTTATATATTTATATATATATATATATATATATATATATATATATATATATATATATATATATATATATATATATATATATATATTAGAATTATATCTATATCCATTTCCATGTTTTATATTTTTTTATAGTTATATTCAAAAAATTAAAAAATATCCCCATTCATATATATGTATATAGTTAAACAAAAAACAATATATATATACTGGATGCGATACATAAATTGTCGTCTAAATTACGCAAAAATGAAAATAACACTGACATCTCATTTTAACAGATATATTTACCAAAATTACACAAAAAATATCTTGAAATACTAAAGAGTAAATTTATTCAATAAAATCGCCATTGGCTTCAACCACGGCCTCCAGACGACTTCGGAATCTCCTGCAACTCTTCTGGACAGTCTCCTTGTTTAAGTTGGTGAATGCTGCCATAATCCTTGCCTTCAGTTCATCTTTGGTGTTACAAGGAGTTTTGTTGGTCTCTTTGCTCAACTGCACCCCACACATAATAATCAAGTGGGTGCAGTCTGGGGAGTTAGGTGGCCAGCTGTATGGGGGTGATGTGGTCGCAGAAATTGTCTGACAGCCATGACTGTGTTCTCCTGCTTGTGTGGCATGGTGCAGAGTCCTGTTGCCAGACATAGGGTCTTCCAGCAGCCACCCTCTTGACCCAGGGCAGCACTACCTCCTCAAGGCACTTGATGTAGGCCTCTGTGTTGAGTCTGAGGCCCTGTGGGAAGATGAATGGAGGCATAACATCTTATCACTAATGATCAGTGAGTTTTCAAACACCTGTACCTTCATAATCACCATTAGACTCATCCAACTCTTTACAAATCCTCTGTACTGTCCTCAGATTGACACCCAAACATTCTGAAATGTTCGTATTGGAGCTTCCAGCATGAATGCCAAGAAGTATGACATGCCATTTCCAAATTTCTGGTGGAGTGAATTGCGTCATAGTGCTCTTTTTTTTCTCACAGATGGTGCCCAACTGACCCTACTATACTGTGCAGTCGACAAAATCAAAAAACAACAAACGCATGCATGTGAAAAAAAAAATATAAAATAGCGACAATTTACCCATCACACCCTGTATATATATATATATATATATATATATATATATATATATATATATTATATAATATATTATTATATTTTATATTCAATTCAATTTATTTCATAAATTTGATATAAATAATTGCCATGCCACGATATTTATATATTTTTTCTTAAATATTTTTTGTATATTTAAGGTCATTTTTGAAGTTGATATAAATTGTTATTATTTTATATAAAATATATATTATTTATTTATTTAAATTTTAAAATTAAAAAATATTTTTTTTTTAATTTTTTATTTTTTTTCAATTTTTTTTAATCAATTTTTTTTATTTATTTATTTTATTTTAATTATTTTTTTCAAATCTTAATTTGTTTTATTTCATTAATTAAATTAAAATAAAAATATTTAATTTTTTTTTTTATTTCTGTTTTCAGATTTAAGAAAAAATGTATGAATGAAGAAAAATTTTATTTATAAAGAAAATAATATTTAATTTAATAATTTTTTTTAGTTGAATTCAAATTATTCCAATCTTAAGATATATATTATAAATTCTTATTCAAAATATGAAATAAAAAAATTTTTTTATTTGTTTTTGCTTTTTATTTCAAATTTTTTTAATATTTCATATTTTATTCGTTTTGTATTATTGATATGGTCTGTTTATCATATCAATTATTTAAATAAAATTTAATTAAAATCTAATCAATGGTTTTTGGTATTTATTTTAAAATGATTTTTTTTTTAAATTGATCTTTTCATTAATGTTATAAAAATGAAATCTTATTTGAAAATTTTCAAACCAATTTTTAAAAATAAATATAAAAATTCTTTAAAAAAAAAAAAAGCATTTTTTTTAATTTTATTTTTATATTGAAAAATTTAAAAAAATTTTTTAAATTTTTTTAATTAAAACCCCTTCTTTATTTTTTTTATATATATATATATATATATATATATATATTTATATATATATATATATATATATATATATATATATTATATGATATTGTTTGTGGAAAAAAACAAATTCATTATAAATGAAAAAATTTTCTTTTTTTTGATGATTTTTTTATTTTTGTTAACTTTTTAAATTTAACTAAAAATTCAATTGATGAAATTCATTTTTTTCAAAATAAAATTTTTGAATAATTTTAAATTTTTTTTCATCCAAAAAAATTTTTATGATTTAAATTATTGATTTTGAGGAATCAGAAACATGGAAAGTAAATTTGAATTTATTAACAACAAATTATCTTTTGATTATTTAAAATTTAAAATATTCATTTTTTTTAATTTGTTGATGTGTTTAAATGAATTTTTAATAATGTAATTAAAAAAAAATTAAAATGATGAAAAAAAAAAAAAAATTAAATTTTTTTAAAATTTTTGTTAAAAAATTGATTTTTAATTTAAAAAAAATAAAATTCAATTTGTAAAAATTAAAATTCATTTAATTCAAATTCAAAAAATTATTTTCCAATTTTTTATTGTTTTTTTTTGGTTTTGAAACAAATTTTGATTTATTTAAATTTTAATTTTTTTATTTGTTTAAAATAATTTTATCATAAATTTTGTATTTTCTATTTGTTCATATTTTTTTTAAAACTTAAAATTTTGGAAACAAAAATTATTAAAAATTTCAATACAAAATTAAATTATATTTATATAATTAAGAAATTATTGATATATTTATAATAATAATAAATTTTAAGTTTAAAAATTTTTGCTCTATTTATGAAAATTTTTTTTTTTTATTTTCATTTATTTTTTTTTTTCTAAATTTTTCTTTGGAAAATTACAATGTTATATTTTATATATATATTTTTTTTGTGTTTTTATAAATATATATATTTGTGTGTTTTGTGTTTGTATATAAATATATATATAAATATATATAAAAAAAAAATAAAATTATGTTTTTAATTTTATTTTCATTTCTAAACTTTAAAATTTAAACAATAAGATAATGTTTTTTTTTATTTGAAAAATTAAATTATTATAAATTTTTTCAATTGTTTATTTTTTTTTTTTTTTTTTATCTCCGTACACATTTTAAAATTATTTTTCAAAATATAAATTAAGAAAATTAATTTCAAATTTGATTCATATAAAAATTTTTTAAATTTTTTTATAATGACATTGTTTATATATATATATATATATATTATTTTTTATATAAATATTTAAAATTTTTTTTTTTTTTTATATTTTATTTTTTTTATGGAAATTTGTTTTTTTTCAAATTTGTAAATTTATAAATATTTTTATTTTTTATTAAACTTTGCATTTTTATTTTTATAAATATAACAAAAATTTTGCCCAAAAAAATTGTGTTTTTCAAAATTTTCCAGAAAAAAAATGGTTGTTTTTTAAATTTATTTTTAAATGAACCATTATTTTTTTATTTATTTATTTTAAAATTTAATTTATCTTTTTCATTTTATTTCATTTTTTTAACAAAAAATTTAAATGAAACCTTCAAAAATAAAAAAAATTGAATTCAAAAATTCTAAAAGTTCTTTTGATAAAAATTTATTTTTTCTTTTTTTTATTTTTCTAAACCAAAATGAATTTCCTTTTTTGGAAAAAAAAAAAAGAATGGGAATTTTTTTTAAAAATTGTCTCCTGGCTTTTTCTTTTCAAATTTAAAAATTTTTCTATGTTATTTATAAATAGTATATTTTATTTTTTTTCTATTTCATTTTTTATTATAATGTTTTTTTTTAAAATTTTTTAATTTTTAAAAAAAAAAATATATATTCATTTTTGTATTTGTAATTTTTTTTTTAAAATTTAAAAATATTAAAAAATTCATTTATTTTTTATTTTTTTATTTTATATTAAAAATTTATTTTGACAATTCTTTAAAATGTTTTCATTTTGATATTCAAATAAATATGAAACTAAAATATTAGATTTTTTTTTTTTATGAAAAAAAAAAATTTTTTAATAAAAATATTTTGTAAATAGGTTAATATACAAAATTTTAAAAATAAATTTAATTCTAAATTTTTTTTTTTTTTTTTTTTGATTTTATATTTTATTTATTTATTTTCTTGAATGTTAAAAAGTTTTTCTTTTCTTTTATTCATAAAAAAAATAAATGAATATAAATTAATTTTTGTATTTAAATTAAATTGGGATTTTTAATAAAATATAATTTTTATGCATTTATTTATATATATTTATAATTTATAATATAGATTTCAAAAATTTTGAATTTATTAATTTATATTATATATATATATATATATATATATATATATATATATATATAATAATATCATAAATATATATATATATATTAACTGCAATGTAAACAAACAAAAATATATTAATTTTTAATTTTTTAAATTTAAAAATATTTAAAATAATTAATTTATAAATTTTTTCTTCAGAAAACTATATAAATGGATTTTAATCAAATTTGTTTTATGTTTTTAAGTTATTTTTTCAAAATTTTAAATATTTTATTTTTTTTAGTTTATTTTTTTTTTTTTTAATTTATAATTTTTTTTATATATATATATATTATATATATATATAAATATATATATATAAATTCAATTTATTTTAAAAATAAAATTCAAAAGATGAAAACATATATATATGATATGTATTTCATTTTTATATTAACTATTGTATATATATATATATATATATATATATATATATTTATATATTTGATTTTCAAATGAACAAAAAGATTCCAAGTTTTAGTTTACATTTTAATTTATAAATTTGGCTCAATTAATATTAATTAAATTAAATATTTCTTTTATTTATATATATATAATATTTTTGGTGCATGAATTGCATATCATATTTTGATGCGTTTATTTTATAAAATTTTTATTTTAAAATATTTATTTTTATTAAATTGTATAATTAAATTTTTTTTTTTTATTTTTTTTTTTTTATATTTTATATTTATTATATTTATTTATTTATTTATTTTTTTTATATATGTTTATATTAACATATATAAAAATAAATTTATATAAAAATTTATTTATATTTTGTTTATTTTTAATTTTATATAAAATTTATTTATTCAATTTTGGGGTTGATTGTTGTAGTTTATTCTAACTATTATTTTTTTTTAGAAAAGTTTTTTTTTTTTTGTTTATTTTCATTTATTTTTTTTTTTTGATTATTTTATTTGTTTTTTTTAAGGTTATTTTTTTTTTTTTTTTTTGTTTGTTATTTTTTTATTTTTTTATTTAATTTAAATTTTTTATTTTATTTTTTTTTATTATTTTTTATTATACTGTATATTTTTTTTACATTTTTCGGTTTTTGATTTTTATTAACGTTTTTTTTTTTTTTATTTTATAACAGTTATAAATATTTTTTTCGTCCGATTTTTGGTTTGATTTTTATAGTCTAAAAATATTTTTGGTCATAATGGTTTGTTAATTTGTTTATTATTTACTTTATTTATTTATTTTCATTGATTTTTTTTTTTTTTTTTTTTTTATTTTATTTTTTATTCTAACATTGTGATTTATATTATTTGTTTATATTTATTTATTTTTTTTATTTTATTTTAATTTTTTTTTTTTATTTTTTATTTTATTTTTTTTTTTTTTTTTTTTTTTCATTTTTTAAAAAGAGAAACGTAGTAAAAAATTTGTTTTCATGTCTGCATTTTGAGATGAGCTCGGATCTTTTATTTAATAATTTATTTTGGTCTGGGAAAGGTAATGATAGCTATTTTTTTTCCTCCAAGCAAAGTTTGCAAGTTTTTGATTGGTTGTTGTAGGCTGATGATCTTTTTTTATTTTCCAAGATATTTTTGGTGTGATGTGCGTTTTGTTTTTAATTTCCCAGATATACTTAGAAAGCATTGTGCTGTTCGCATATTTACTATTTGTGAAAAAGATGTTTTGTGTATAATTTCTTTGTTTCCAGGGTCCTTCAGTTACTCCTATGTATACTTTTCTTCATTATCTGGTGATTTTATCGTGGCTTGGTATATTACGTTGTTTTTTTAAACAATTTCCGTTTAAGGGACATTCGTTCTTTATTCTGCAGTTGCATGTGGGTTTAATTTGTTCATGTGGTTTGTTGATAATTTTTCCTGTTGTGCTTTTTTATTATTTGTGCCATGTTCTCGGTGCAAATAGCTGATTTTTACTGTGTTTTTGTTGAATATCTTGTGTAAGGTGCTTGATTCTGGGAAGTGTTTGTGTAAAATTTGAAGAATATTTTCCTACGTTTGTTTTCACGTTCTTGCTGTACGGTGGGTTGAACAATGGTTGAAATAAAAAATAAATAAATACTATATTTATGTTTAAAACCGAAAACCGAAAAAAAAATATAAATAAAATAAATTGACCTAAATTCATCCAAGTAAATAAATAGAAAAACCAATCCCAAATTAAAAAAAATTCCCGCCAAAATAATAGTTAGAATGAATGAACTACAACAATCAACCCCAAAATTGAACAAATAGCTTTAATTAAATTCTCAAACCAAAACAAAACTGTTAAATAAGTAATATAAACAAATTTTTACCACGTTAATAAATGAATAAATAAATAAAATAAGAAACAAAAATAAAAAAAAGCAATATAATTTGACCCAAATAAATAAACAAACGACTTCCGGTAAAATAACCGCCATAATAGAATGCCCACAATGCACCACTAACCCGTATATATATAAATAGCCGAGAAAAATAACAATATATGTGGCCTGACGATTGCATATAGCATGAAACAGACTGTCGCCTCTAAGTGTTGACTTCTATGTTCACTTTTATACATATATATATATATATATATATATATATATATATATATATAAATTCCCAAGAAGATAGAATCCAGGTAAAACTCAATGTCCAGGACAGTCTGATAATTTATAAATCATAACCATGGAATATTAGTGTTTGAGCCTTTTATATTATATATATATATATATATATATATATATATATATATATATATATCTGTGTGTGCGTGCATTTAACCATTTTTTGGCAACAAATTCTCTTTCATGTCTGACTGAAGAAATTATATATGTTGTGTCTGCTTATTTTGACCATAATCCTTTCATATTCATGGATATTTTCCTTATACTACAATTAAATAAGCCAAGAAATATCCTGTAACAGAAAGAATCACTTTTATTAACCAAGTAATTTCCATTTCCTTTTGAAATCATCATCGATAGATAAATTGTTGGCAAATATTTAATAGTATGTATTCAGTAATGGATAGCTATATAATTTGATGTTATATATTTAACAAGCAGCCCTGATGATGATCTCAAAAAAATGGATTATACCTTATATATAAAAGTGATTCTCACTGTTAAATAGATTCTTGACTTATTTAGATTGTAATATTTAGAAAAAATTCGTGAATATGAAACGATTCTTGACACAAAATAAGCAATATTTTTTTTAATTCTTCAATCAGAAAATATATATATATATATGAGTGAGTTTTTAATTTTTTCGGTGGTGATACGGCATCATCAGAAAACTATTTTTATTTTGCAAGAACAGAATTTAGTTCATTGTGACAAAACATGATACACGTGAAGCATCTGATGATAGATTTTACTTTAACTTTATCGTTATAGAAATTATAACTAATTCCAACTCATTTTTTTTTTTTTTACTTTCAGTATTAATATCATGGGCTAAATGGAAATGGATCGGTTGTATAATTACGTGATGGGACATTTCATCACCGCCGACTCAACACCGACCAACTCATCTCCGTCACAACTCAACTTCAGGACAACTCACCACCAGCCTACTCAGCGCGATTACAATTCAACGCTGGCATGGAATTCATAGCTTCAGACCGGTGTTTGTTGTCATAATGTGCACATCTCTTATATCGGCTTTGAGTCATAGATATTTTGAAAGTTTAGCTATTTGTTTGAGTGATTTCTTAGTTACAACAGCTTATTTGGTTGATTGGTGTTTGATTTCCAAGATCGGACAAATAACCATGCTGAAGCAGCAAGTAGAAGACTGCCCTGGGGATGGAGCGCCCCAAATTATGGAGATTCATTACGGGGCTGCAAAAGTTGTAAAGAAACCGAGATGCATTTTTCGAGTAATTAACTGGGGGTCATTCTGCTCCCACTAATTTGAAGAAATATATGAAGACAGATGAAAGAATTTTGCAGATTGTTTCTTCTTTTTCACAGCGATTTCCAACTGAATATTTGAGGGGAATTGCATACAATTTTCAACAAGTTTTTAAATTAAAAATAAAGTCATGTATTAAAATATGGTCCTTATTAAATTACTTTTTTTTTTCAAAAGTCAACGAAAAAAATTCATATCGTTAAGTCATCCTCGTGTAGTGGAGGTGACTAGCCCTGGAGTTGAGTTGTCACGGAGATGACTTGGCTGGTGGTGAGTCGGCGGTGTAGAGTCGACGGCGTTGAGTTGGCGGTGATGAGTCGTCCAGCACCCGTATAATTACTGTAGAGGAACCATAGATCACTTTGAATTAGTTCGTTTGAGTAAATTATATATAATTTTTATTAATACGACCTTTTCCGGGTTAAAATTGTGAACACGAAGGTTCCGATGGCATACAGTTTGAGTGCGTTGTTTAATTTTAAGTTCGTTTTATGTTCATCTATTCTTTAGATCCCAGGATCTGTCGCTAATGATATTACTGGGGACATTGTCTACATTCTATTTGATAGAATCCTGCTACTGACGCAAAATTACTTCTGCTTTACATGGATTAAATTGATAGGATGAAGAACAAATCGAAACGTTTATCAACCTAACCTGTTTCACTTTTATTAAAGCTCCATCAGAGACGAAGCTTTGAGAAAAGTGAAATATTTCAGATTGATAAACGTTTCCTATTTGCTCTTTATCCTATCAATCTGTCGGATTCTGATCCATATTTGTTGTGGAGTATTTTCACAGTGGAGGCTTGTATTTCTAATAAGTCGTCCTAAATTAGGTCCGACGTACAAAACGTTAGGAACTTGGAAAATAAGAGTCAATGGCGCAGCAATCTGGTTGTGATGGTTGGTACTTCAAATGTCCGAATCTCGACTGACGTACTCAACACCATTCAGTATTTATCGTTCCACCCACGAGGACCGAATATGGCACAAGGCCGGTTTTAATGTGGGTATCCATGAGCCCGTAGGCCCGGCCAAAAATATAGCCTTTGAACCCGCCTAGACGGGTTCAGGCCCTATCTACCTCCCCGGACGAAACCTTGCCCTTCGGCAAAGCCTCGTCCGGGTTCCTCTCTGTAACGCAGAGAGTTCGACAGAAAAACGTGCGCAGTCAGAGACCGCTCAACACCATTCGGTATTTATCATTTCACCCACGGGAAACGAATATGGCACAAGGCCGGTTTTATTGTGGGTTTCCCCGAGCCCGTAGGCTCGGCCAAAAAAAATAGCCTTTTGAAGCCGATTAGAAGGGTTCAGGCCCTGTCTACCTCCCCGGACGAAACCTTGCCCTTCGGCAAAGCCTCGTCCGGGTTCCTCTCTGCTAATGCAGAGAGTTCGACAGGAGGCGTGCGCAGTCAGAGACCGCGAGACGCCATTCTGCCAGACTTGCCACTACTACTCCTACTTATTATCTATGGGAGAGTCCATTACAATAGAATAGGTACTATGGCATAACAATATTTGATACCAGTTCATTGATTAAATTGTAAAATGTTTTTGAACTGTTTGTGATATTTTCATACTGACATTAGCTAAATTTCTTTCAGTTCCATTACTTATGGAATTTATAGATAATATAACGAACCTAGTTGTTGCGTTGTCGTTTGTTATTATTATTATTATTATCATCACACTGTTCGGACTATCATCCTCATCTTTGTTGCCATATTTATCACAACGTTTCGGCCGTTGTACGCTCCGGACTTCTTCAGGTGGTTGAAATGTCGAACTGAACCGTTTATTTCTAACACTAAATTTCCAGTGGGGAAAATCTGGCTGGTTACATTCAATGCCTTAAAAACCAATTCATCACCGCCGATCGGACCCCGAACTACCGCCAGTTACAATGAACAGATTTCCCCGTGACTTGATAGACTACTGGGCCTTAAACTCTCACCTGACCTCAAGTGGAACTCGTAAATACGATCCATCGCTAAAATACAGGTAGAATGGTCGACTCCCTGTACCACTCCAGTAAGTACCTGACTCCTCATGCTATCTTCTACCTTTACAAGAGCCATATCAGGCCGAAAACAGATTATTGTTGTCTCTATTTAGCAACCTCCCCACAAGGCAAGATATGGCACAATGACAGTTTTTTAACGTGGGGATTTCCGAGCCCATAGGTTCGGTCAAAAATTGTCCGTAGACCCCGTATACAAGGGGTTGGGTTTGTTTACCTCCCTAAACGTCCGGGGTCCTCTCCGTCCGGAGGCAGAGAGTTCGACAAGAGAGGAAGAAGAGGAGGAAGTGTCCTCCTACTGTTGTCAGTAGCTACCCAAGTCCTCACTGTCTAGTCTTGAATTCAGACGCATCTCCGAGTTCTTGTGGGTAACGAATTATTTATTTTCCACTGCCCAACCTCTCTCTCTCTTTTAGATAAATATATGGCGATTTATAAAATCACCTTTCTATCGCTACGAACATGGAAAGTGCTCGGGTGAACTTTATTCCTTTGTTCCATTAAGTCTAACCTTCACGGCTAGGACCCGCCATACCACTCACAAACCAGCCACATTCCTCTGTATTCCATCGATGAGATGTAAGTTGCACTCGAACAGCTTCTTCCCGCGAACCACTGGTCTATAGACAGACTCCCAAGAGGAATTTTCGCCGATCTATCTATATTCACACACACGCACACACACACACACACACACACACACACACACACACATATATATATATATATATATATATACAGAGAGAGAGAGATAAATAGATAGACAGAACGTTTCAATTCGGAAGTCTAATACAATATTTTATGCTGAAAGAAGAGATAGATAGATAGATAGATAGATAGATAGATAGATAGATAGATTCAAATGCACACATATCTACACACACACACATATATATATTAAGAAATGGACAAAGTCCGACAATTTATTTATTAAAGACATTTTTATGTTTAACGTTCTTTTTTATGGCAAGGTTGAAGTTTATAAGCAGTAAATTCGACCTTGCCTACTGAACGCTCCTTTGTGGCCGAGACGGTAAGGCACGTCAGCGTAAATGACGGTTCCGTATAGGATGCAGGTTCGAATCCTGTCAAAGGACGAATATTTTCTATAAAAATTTCTCGGACATTCAGGCCGGTAAATGTTATTTAATACTGTTTATTATAAACAGAGCATTTACTTAAATACTTGTATCAATAAAAAAGAACGTTACACACACATATATATATTTGCACACATACACTTATATATATATATATGTGTGTGTGTGTTAAAATAAAGCTGCCCTATCGGGCGGCATTTAAATTAGGTCCTGTCGAGAGGTCTTGATTGGTTCATCGGCTTGTTCAGGAGTTTGGGAGTCCCTAAATCTTCGCATATTCTCAGCATTGGAAGCTCTCCTGGCTGCCGTTTGGTCTTGGTTTTCATTTGCACGTGACTTTCTTTTCCTCGCTGCAGCCTTGGCTCTTTTGATTGCAATCTGGTCCTCTGTTGGCGGAGATTTCTTTTTGCGAGCCATACTACAGCTGTATGCGATAGGCAACAATAAACTACAGAACTATCAAAATTGTATTTAAGTATTGCATTCATATGCAATCTTACCTTTTAAAAGTTTAACGTTAATTCTTCTGCCGCCACTTAATTTAAAGACAGTCTAATGTACGTAGGTCCTTACTTTTCGTACAAACGATTATTTTTATTTTATATATGACTTTCGCTGGATTTCGCAATTAATTTCGATTAATCCCAAATTTCTTTCAAAGTTATAAAAATTGTTATCGTACGAAAAACTTATCGCAAAAAAATCGAAGATGAACTATTGAGAGTAGTTTTTCCTCTCCTAGATTGATTGCTAAGCAACATGTAGATTGGGGAGAAGTGATGTGTTCATAACTTTCCCCAGTTTTCCCAAGTACGTGAATGTCAATGCAGCGAACGGTTGGAATTCGAAAATATGTCGTCGCTTCTTTTTTCCAAGCCGCATCTCATTACGTAACCCGGACACGCACGAAAATAAATATTAAAATGTCATAAAGTCCACGCTAAAGATTATTGTCGTATGTCAAAATATTATATATAAATTATTAAACGTCTCCATTTTACAATGTTAAGGATCCTAGCATTAACCGAAGCAAGATAATCCGGATTAACACAGAGGCGGGTTTTACATCTGAGTTTTTCTTCTAGACGGATACCTTGTCGTAGACTTGGAGGTCCATCACTCTCAGTGCGCTAACTGTGCGCCTCGTCACCAACCCAGGTATTTATACTTTCCCGCACACACACACACACACACACACACACACACACACATACACATACACGCACACACACATACATGCCTACATATCTATCTATATATATACACACACACAGACAAACAGAGGGTGCGATGGGTAAATTGTCGCTGTTTTATATTTTAATTTCGTGCATGCGCATTGTTAGTTTTTTTTTGAAAACCGCACAGTATAGTAAAAAGTTGGGCATCATTCTGTAGAAAAAAATTTGTTCTGACGCAATTCATTCTGCCAGAAATTTGGAAACGGGCTGCTGTATTCCTTGTCAATCGCGCCGGAATCTTCAATAGGAACATTTCAGAGTGTTTGGATGTCAGTCTGTGGACAGGGCGGAGGATTCGGAAGGAGTTCGATGAGTCTAATGGTGACTACGAAGGTTTGAAGTGATCACGTTACGCCCCCATTCATCTTCCCACAGCCCCCACCCCCACCCCAGATACATCACGACGGAAGCCTTCATCAAGTGCATTGAGGATGTAGTTCTTCCCTGGGTCAAATATTTGCTGGAAGAAATTTAACATCTTTCAACATTAAAAATGCACCATGCTACAGAAGCAGGAGAACCCAGTCATGGCTGTCAGACAATTTCTGCGAACACATCACCACTTACATTTGGCCACCTAACTCCCTAACCTGAAACATCCTTGATTATTAAGTGTTGAGCGCAGTTGAGTGAAAGACCAAAAAAAAAAAAACTCTTTATAACACCAAAGATGAACTGAAGGCAAAGATTATAGAAGCATTCGCCAACTTAAAGAAGGAGACCGTGCAGAAGAAATGCAGGAGATTCCGAAGACGTCTGAAGATTATGGTTGCATCCAATGAATATTTTGTTGGAAAAAGTCACTCTTTAGTATATCAAGATATTTTTATGTAATTTTGGTAAATATATCTGTTAAAATGAGATGTCAGTGTTATTTCCATTTTTGCGTCATTTAGGCGACAATTTATTCATCGCACCCTACACACACACGCACGCACACACGTATATATATACGTATATATATATATATATATATATATATATATATTAATATATTTTCACCCTTTTTCATACAAGTGAACTCGCCCAGTGTGTACTGCTGCCGGTGAATACCCGGGAGTGAGATAGTGAGAGTGTGAGGTAACCGCTTTGTAGGAGTCACAGTTGCGAGCACGTAGACTCAGAAGGAAGTCATACTTCGATACTGAATTTCCCAGACTGTATATATATTATTATTGCTACTAACCGCATTTCTGGATCTACTAACCGTATTACCAATTGTATTATTACGTCAATACATTTATTTGCTGCTATATTTCATTCCTGCGTTTGTCATTCATTTGAGACCGGATTTCATCCCGGAATCCACAACATATATATATATATATATATATATATATATATATATATATACTGGATTGAGAAAAAATAGTCTAAAAATTGAAGGTTGCGTGGCTTTTCAAAACTAATTTGATACCTCAACTCATGAGCCAATGAAGTTTCTCCTTTATTTTTCTTTTTTTATTTATTTTCTATTCAATAATAATAGTAATAATAATAATAGGAAAATTAAATCATCACAGCATACACAAACTTTCTTTAAAATTTTATGCCTTTTTGCCTAATCTTCCTTGTTGGTTAATTGTAATCTAAAAGATGGATCATTTTAAATTTCTGATAAATCCCCTCTCTAATATTTTGATACTAATTGGTTAAATAGTTTCAAATATTTCTTAACTTAGTGCATATATATGTGTATAAATTTCGTATACATATATATATATATATATATATATATATATATATGTATGTGTGTGTCAATGTGTGTGTGTGTGTATTCCTATATGTGTGTGTGTGTGTGTGTGTGTGTATGTGTAAAAATAAAAAAGAACAAAAGATATATAATAATTACGTTCTTATAGATATTTTTATTTTACAAAATAGTGCTCAATGTAAATTTACAGAGCATTAATATTATAAATTAATTTGAAGAAAATATTTTTTTTCGCTACACAGTTCTAACCATGTTTCAAAAATGGAAGCTAAAAATTCAGAATTTAATTTTGTAATTAAATTAAAGATATTAATTCCATTTTCATCCTCAAGCGAATTTTTTTTTAGCTTCCATTTTTTGAAACATGGTTAGAAAATATAACGAAAAAAAATAAATTTAAATCAATCATTTTAAAAAAATTCTATATATATATATATATATATATATATATATGAGGTGTCAGTCCGAACTATGTCCTTGATCTTAGTAATAACCAGTCAAATTTTGCGAAAGGGCTTCTTTCCAGTAACCACACTTAATTCGCATACATACGCGCACAAACACATATGCCCAAAAATACATATGTATGCCGATGAGGTTATTATATTTGTATTATCAATGAGTATGTTACGGATAGAGTTTGGTAGGTTACATCACGTTACATCTTTTTGACCATAGCTCAATCAGGTCTCATTTAAATCCACGTGGAGACCTACCAAACTCTACCTGCAACATATTGGTTGATATATAATATCAAATATAATAGCATCATCTATATGTAGAAAAAGGCTAAAAAATATGGAAGCATTATTAATAAAAAAAAAAGAACAGGCCAACACTTAATAATATCAATAATGAACATGCTGATCGTGTTTGAAAAATAAAACATTCCTATGACTCTAGATACGTACATAAAACAATACAGTTAAAAGATAAAATTCATCCTTGATAATGCTTAAAATTATAGCCGTGAACGCTCGGACATACAAAACATTTGGACAATTTCTACATATTTCATGTCCCCCAAAAAATAATTATAACACAAGAAAAACTAAATAAAAAAATATTAAAATCAGTATATATCAAATTTTTTTAAATATAAATTTATATGTATGTATATATTTCTATGTATGTATGTATATATGTATGTAAGATAGATAGATAGATAGATAGATAAATAGATAGATAGATATTTTATATATATGTATCCATGTATCTGTATATATATATTATATAATATACATGTGTATAAATTTAAAATATATATATATATTTATATATATATATATATATATATATATATATATATATATGTTCAATATTTATATAATGTTCGAGATATATACATATATATATATATCGATAGATATAAATATTTGAGATTTATAGACATATATAAATAAAAATTCATATATATACATATACATACACAGACAAATATATAGGTGCACGACACACACAATTACACATATGTATATATATATATATATATATATTCGATATGTTGTGTATATATATATATATATATATATATAATATGTCCTATAAATATATATATAAACTGTGTGTATATATATATATATATATATATATATATATATATATATATATATATATATATATATATATGTATATATATATTTTTTCAATATTCAATTACAGAATTAAATTTCAAAAATGTATATATTTATATATCTCTAAATAGAGGTACATCTGCAGATTCCATTCTCTAAAGTTTTCTGTTTTCTTTATCTCATAAATAAAATATTTTGTAAATGTAATTATATAAATTTTTGAATACATTTCTCAATGTTAAAATATTTTTTGACACTTCTGTAAACGTTTTCTAAAACCTTAAAATTTGTTTTTTTGTTTTTTTTTTTTTTTGGTTTTTAAAATGGGCAGACATAAACTTCGTATACAGTCGATTCTGGTTAATTGAGACATTGCTTGGTTACAGAAAAAGCTTAAAAAGTAAACGAATCTAATAATATATGTTACAACATGGCTTTCGCAGTTGCACGACTAATCCGTTTAATCGTGCCAGTGTGCACAAAGAAAAAGAACATTTTATTTTGTCAGCGTTGATTTACTCTCCGGTCCGTCTGGCAATATCTCTCGTAAGCAGTCTTTTAGGGTTTAGCTAGAATTAATCTAAAATATAAAATTCTGTGACTTCCGTTACTCTGTCCGTCTGTCACACGGTCTAAAATAGCCATATACTGACGGATCGAAACTAAAGTTTGGGGAGAAGTGCAAACATATAACGGAGTACAAAGTACAGTTCCTTTTACTTCTTTTATGTGCCGTCTCCCTTCAGGACGTAGGCGATCATGGTCCTCCACTTTTTCCTAACCCTTGTAGCTCTAAATAAGTTTTGTCTTTTCTCCAAGACCCCGTTCCACCATCCACTTGCTGAATCCCATTAAGTATGTCACGCATTGCATTCCCCTGTTCCACTTTCCCTCTATCCGCCCCGTGAGTATCAGATTTGCCAAGCCCTTCTTTCCTCATTACGTGTCCCAGAAATTTAATCTGCTTCTTCCTGGTGTTAAAAAGTAATAAGTTTAAAAATGTTTTTAAAACTCCAATTCAAAACCTCGTCCTTGCTCATAAAATTTAATTCCATGGTATGGTGCGTAAATGAAAATAAAGTAGGGTTTTTTTTTTTTAAAAGTATTTTTCCAAACAAATCAGCTTATTCAAATTTCATCGATTGGTTTCGAAATTGAACATTACATAGAGTTTGTAAATGTCGACAAAAAAAACAAAAAATCTGACTGGGGCAGGAAAAAAATTAACTTTAATGCCTTTTTGTAAAAACTGCTCTCTGTTACTTAATTTTCACCATCCCTGCCTCCCATTAGAATGTTTGACGCTCAAAACCACGAAGCATCTCTTTGCGACTGCTCGGTCTCACATTATCTGCTGACCTGAGATGGAACAGTTACATTGAGTCAATAGCTTCGTCCACCGCAAGAAAATTTGGCTCCCTGTGCTAAACGAAATTTTTTTCTCGAATTCGATCAAATCTATCAAATCAACCATTCGCCCTTGCATGGGGTATTACTGCCATATATGGTCTGGATCCCCTTCTGTTTGTCTCAAGGTCCTTGATAAAATCCAAAGACGGATATGCAATGTAATTGGCCCTGATCTGGCATCTCGTCTGCAGTCGCTCTCTCACAGCCATGCCGTTGTCTCTCTGTCTTTTTTACAAATACTTTCACGGTAACTGCTCCGGTGAGATGCTTTCGCTGGTTCCCAGACTTCATGAATTTAAGCGTTCAACTAGGCTGGCATCTCGCTCTCACCCTTTCACTGTCGAAACTGTTAAATGTAGCCGTCTCTTCTACTCCAATAGCTTCATGGCTCGCACTTCTTGCTTGTGGAACTCTCTCCCCATTTCTTATTTCCCTGATAGCTATAATCTCCAACTATTCAAATGTAATGTCAATCGACGTCTCCAGATGCCTTGATCTATCCCCTATCCTTCTCTTCATCCTTTCCTCTGTCACTCCTATTTGCTCTCGCTCCAACTCTCTGTAACCCCTTGCATACTAATGGATTCCCACCTTGCTTGGGGTGGAATTGCTTAAAAAAACTTTGAATGTTTATTATTATTATTTGTAAACTGTAAGAATACAGTAAGCATAGTAATCAGCAGAAGAACAAGCTCAGGATGCCATTCTAATATACCGTAATATATATCCCCATATATAATACGCATTTTTTCTAAAAAAATAATAAGTAAAGTCAAGGGTGCGCATTATGTATTATTGATTTCAGTCATTTTTTAAAATATTTATATTACTGTGTTCTTACTTTAAATATTACGTCTTCTCCAGAGTCTTTGCATTCTGGAATCGACTCCCAGACTTCTTCAAGACTAGGTTCAATCATTATCTATCATACATAATTTGAACCACTTGCTCCCTGTTTGTACTCTCTTACACAAACTTCATTAAGTAACATTCTAACTTGAGTGGTTCTTGAGCCTTGTACTGCGTGAACAACAATAAAAAGAAACTTACAGTGATATAGGCAGGAGAAGACGGAAACAAGAGAGAGTAAAAGGCTTTGAAGTATTTTTAGAAGTTCCTTCATTGGAACAGCGAATTATGCCTTCCAAAGCAATTTGTTAAAAACAAAGAAAAGAGTACTGAACTGTTACGTAATATCAGTTCTCCTACGGCTTGGATTGAGGAAACGGAAAGCCCGAGTTCGAATTCCAGTCGAATCCATTGCATTCACTTACGTGCTAATACCCTTGGGAAAGGTATGAATTCTCTTCTTCTCCTTCAGCTATGCGTAAATAACAGGACAGACCGGTTTCTATAGCCTTTGATGGTAACTGGTCTACCGCAGAAAGAAATGGCAACCTAAATCTGGAAAAAAATGCCCCGTCAAATATGTATCGAAAGATACTCGATCACCTAATTTGTTCTAACGCATAAAATAACTGATTGACTATTTGACTATATAATAGTTTATGCTGGACAATCCCCTCAAAGGTAAAGAAGAGTTTTTTTGCAACAAAATGTGGTTCTACAGAAAGATGCTGAAAATACTATGGCTCAAACATGGCATCGACGAAGTGGGAATGAAATAGAAAGAAAAAAGACAAGGGTGCATAATGAGGAAATAAGGCTTTGGAAAACTTGAAGGGAAAAGGGACAAAATTTATAAAGAGCTACAAAAGAAAGGAAATTGTGGAAAGCCATGATCCTTAACATTCTTAAGAGACACGGCACAAGAAGAAGAAGAAGAAGAATTAACAGGAGATAACTGATAACTGACATCCATTAAACATGGCACGTGGAACTAGAACAGTCTACCCAAAAATGCTTATAAAGGGTTCAGTTCGACATTTTCTTACACCTGAAAGATTAGGCCGGAAAATATACAACGGCCGAAACGTTGTAATAAATATGGCGACAAAATGAGGACAATAGTCCGATTAATGTAAATAGTATAAATAAGAAGAATAAATGTTGCAATAAAGATGATATAAAGGGTGTTCGAATAACTTGGACCGATTTTAATGTGAATTAAATTTAAGCGTCTATTGATTTTTTCTTTTTCTCTCAGATTTGGCGGACATTTGGGCGATATTATTTTTCACACATAATTGCCTTGACTTAGAGAACATGATCCAATAGAGAAATAAATAAATTTACACCAAGAACACTGATTTATTTACTGTCGACTTTGATTCGTCTTAATGAAACACCCTTATATAGAATCCGTCTTAATGAAACACCCTTTATAAAAGATGAATAATTATCAATGAAAGCGATATTTATGGCCAGAGTAATATCAGAAAGACCAATGCAAATGCAGAAGGGCGTACCTGTATTCTTCATAGATTACGAAAGCGCAGTATGATTGTTTCTTTCGTCACAAAGAACTGTTGGAACTGATAGGTAAGCTTGAGATATTTGAGAAGGATATAAGAATAATCCAGAACCGATATTGGCAGCAAATCACATGCACTCGGATAAAAATGAATTTGCAAATATATATATATATATATATATATATATATATATATATATATATATATATATATATGTTGAAACTTGACTAATGCATGGAATAATAATGCAACACAAAATGTACTTAGAACAAAATGTATTGAAACAAGAAAGTGTACACAATATTTGCATATAGTCTAATTTATATTCCTGGTAAGCCCGTTCCTGGAGAATGTGTTGACTGAGTCGCAGTCGGGCAGAGTCTCTGATTGAATCTCTTGATTCCTTCCTTTCTTCCCGGTACCAACCATATTTATATGGTCGGTACTCCACTATGCAAATTAGGTGGATCCTACCACAACAATATATATATATATATATATAAAGTGTAAGACAAGGATGTGACTTCTCACCGGACTTATTTAACATATTTGGATGCGATTCAGAGAAATTAAAGTCCAATCCATTCAGTATTTCGCCCTCAATCTTGGATAACGTATTTTCATAAGATAACACAATGTTGATAGCAGTCACGGAAAAGAGACTACAATATCTCATTCTGAAGGTAATGAATGAAAGCGAGAAGAAAGGACTAAACATCCATTGCAAGAACACAGAATATATATTGAAATATTCTTCGATAGTAACTTACTAAGAACGCCATGACACTCTTTTCTTCTCTCTTCTTCTTCCACTGTTTTTATTCTCTCTCTCTCTCTCTCTTCTCTTCTCTTCTCTTTCTTTCTCTCGCTCTCCCTCTCTCGTGTTTTCTTTATTTTATTCGCTAGTTTCTGTTCATTTTTTAGCATTTAATATACCCTATTTTAAAAAGATCTCTTTTATTTCCCCCCTTTTGGATTTGTATATCTTTTTGCCATAAATAAGCATGTAAATTATATGTTTTGGTCAAATCTTGACTTGAAGCTAAGTATATGAATCAAGACCTCTTACAGAGGTAGTGAAGGAGAGCGAGAAGAAAAGTACTAAACATCAATTGCAAGAAGACAGAATATATATTGAAATAGTCTTCGATAAGAACTTACTAAGAACGCCATGGCACTCTTTTTTTCTTTCTCTTTCCACTGTCTCTCTCTCTCTCTCTCTCTCTCTTTCTCCACTTCTTTTCCCTCTATCTCTCGCTCTCTCTCTCTCTCTCTCTCTCTCTCTCTCCCCTACTGTATTTGTGATAGCTTCCCATAAACAAGCATGTGCCTCATGTTTTGGTCAACTCTTGACTTGGAACTAAGTATAAACTTCAAGAATATATCTTATTGAAGGTATCATTAGAAAAATTAAAGCATCAACTGCAAGAAGACAAGAGTGCATGGCTGTTAGCAAAAGGAACAGACCAGCATGCAAATTACAGATTGGAGATACCAAAATCAAACAAATATTTGGGAAGTATTTTAACAGAGGACGGGAAGTCCGACACTGAAATCCGATGACGCAATGATATAGCGAATTATCGATTTAGAAATAAAAAAAAAGTTCGTTAGAAACAAAAAAAAAAAAAAAGAAGAGATTTGAAGCAACAGAAATGTGGTTCTATAGAAAGACGCTGGCAATGCAATGGCTTGAACATGTGAGCAACGACGAAGCTTTTGAGAAAATGGAAACAAAAAAGAACACTTATACGTACCATCAGAAAAAGTACAGTTGAAATTTCTAGGGTAAATAATGAAGAAATATGGCTTGAAAAATTTGATACTCACAGAACAGATTGAAGACAAGACGGACAAAGAAAAACAACGCAAGGTTTGGAAGAGATAACAACAGGACAAAATTTATAAAGAGCTACAAAAGACAGGAAATTGTGATGTCAGCAAACATTCGTTTGACACTTTTGTAATGTCAACGAATACTCGTTGTCACTTTCATAATGCTCGTTGTAGTAGACTTTGGAATCGCATATACAACTATAGTAACGCCCTTGAACAATACTGGCGTCAGACGCCTTTGAATAACACTTCGAATAGTACTTGCTTGATAATACGCCCTCGAATAATAATCCGTATAGAGAAAAAGTATAGTAAATACAGTAGAAAATAGCAGTCCATATAATAATAGAGGATAGACTAGAAATAGCGATCCGAGTAGTAATCGATGATAGTCTAGAAATGGAGATCAATTGGACGTCACTCGAGTTCCTACTTATGCGTTTCCTCTGTGGTCACGTGGTCTACTTAATTCAATAATGGGATCGCCTATGTTTGCTCACTGGCGATCTATGTTCAAGCTCAAGTGTCAGCAGCGATACCTTATTTCTATATAACAATCATGCCCCCCCCCAAACTCCAAGAAGGGACAGGCTCAAGAAGAAGAAAAAAAAGAAAAATATTGAATATTCATGAAAATAAAGACGAGATAAACAGATGCTTTACGCATTTCGTGTTTTATTAATAAAATCATCTCAACATTGGCAAATCCGAAGGTGAATCAATATTTCCATAGCCTGGCAAAAAAATCGTAACTTCTCAATATGGAAAATTGATTGTACATATTTTTTTTATCTATATGAGCCACATTCCCCACTGAATTAAGTGCATTGACAAAGATGATTATACTGAAAAATAAATATTTGTTGTACAAAATAAACGCATTTTTCATCATTCACTGATATGCCTACAAATAAATAAATATGTACATATATATATTATAAATATAAATCCTTATATATATATATATATATGTGTGTGTGTGTGTGTGTGTGTGTGTGTAAAACGTGGTTTGTGGGTGGTCTCGTCTTTCTTGATCAGTACAATGCACTAAAGCAAATATCTCGTTTGAACAGTTTTAACTTTAAGTATTATACTTCCTCCCTCAAAACTTATCGTATCATATGATGTGCTTTCAAGTTGAGAAGCATATATATATATATATATATGACTGTCTTTATTTTTCTGCCCATTTCTCTCTCTCTCTCTCTCTCTCTCTCTCTCTCTATCTATCTATCTATCTCTCTCTCTCTCTCTCTTGCGTTTTTTAAACTTTCTTTTTGTTATTATCTGTTAACATCTCATGCGCCCCCGACTGTTCCACCATTTTTTTCTTTCATCTTTCAATATAAAAGATCACTTTCCGTTCACAAATGTCTTTCTATTTTCTTTCATTATTTTTATAATTTAATCTCCTTTCTATCTACCTTTAACGCAATGGTTAGCATGCTTTTCTGGTTTAACATTACTACTGACTGGTGAGTTCGAGTCTCACTGGGTGGCCCACATTTGTACCAAAACTATGCGAAACTTAGCAAACAGCGACATGATCTTTCAATTTTTTTGTCCGTTCCTTTTGAAGTTAACCAGCCTTCACTTAGTGTGGAACAAGGCAACAAATATGGCACACCAGGTGTGGACCAAATTCACTTCAGTAGTAACGATAGGTTTTTGAGAACACCTACATAAAAAGGTGGTTTAATATTTTTAATATTTTTTTCTTCCACTGTTTTTGGATTTCTCTCTCTCTCTCTCTCTCTCTCTCTCTCTCTCTCTTTTTTAACACTCTTGTTTCCGTTATTTTTTTCCTTCTTTTTTTTCGCCTTGGAATAAAATGATGTCTTCCAAAAGCTAAGCAAAGTATTAAGAAACAGAAAAATTCGTTAGAAATGAAGAGTACTGAACTTATACGTAATATATGGCAGTGAATGATGGACCATCTCCTCGCAGATGAAGAAGAAACTTGCATCCACAGATACGTAGTTCTACAGAAGGATACTGAGAATACCGTGGACCGAGAAAATGGAAACAAAAAGGACACTTATACTAAACATCAAGAAGAGGCAATTGAATTTTCTACATAACATAATGAGGAAAGAGGGTTTGGAAAATGTGATACTCACAAGAAAGATTGAAGGCAAGGGAGACAGAGGAAAACAGTGCATAACTTACCCAGCGAACTTGAGTAAATGGATGGTGGATCAAGGTTTCAGAGGAATAACAAAAGGAAAAAAATATTAAGAGCTACAAAGGACAGGAAATTGTGGAGAGCCATGATCGCCAAAGTCATAAAGGGACGCGGCACATGGAAGAAAAAGGGTCTATTAAACAGAAAATAAATTTAAATATTGCTGACTTTAAATGATTAGTAGAATACTTTAATTGAAATTAGGAACTTTAATCATAAATTTTCGTATTCCTTTTGCTTTTTTTTTTTTTTTGGTTACTTAGTCCACATTGAAGTCTTTTGTAAAGTTACTTAAGATTTACCGTAATTCACCGTGTATAATAACGCATTTTTTTTATAAAAAGTAATTTGAAAATCAAACAAGAATGCGTATAAATTACAACTAAAAAAATCTTTAAAAAATTGCCGTAAAATAAGAATTATGATAAAATTAAATTAAAATATTATTCTATTTTTAAAACCATTTTTTAAAAAAGAGTAGGAAACGCTGGCCGTAATGAAATTGGAGAGGTACAATTTATAGAGTTTGATTACCAAACAAGGGGTGCGTATTATGCGTGAGTAGAAGCGTATTCCCACAATTTCAGCACACTTTTAGAGGTGCGTATCATGGATGAAGGCGTATTATACATGGGGAATTACGGTAGTCAAATCTAAGTACAATTACTTCGAAACGAGTTTTTCTTTATAAAAACTGTGTAATCATAAAATTATCATATATTTAAAGTGAGAATTCCCATATCGCTTCAGCAATAAAGTAAGCCAAGCGCCATATTTATCGTATATGAAAAGCATTTCAAGAAAATGCCGCCAAATCTCCGATTGTATTCTACAAACAGACGCTAGGTGGACATTAAGTTCCAAGCATCAAACGTAGAATATTTAACTCCCCTCAAAGACACGTGGCCCAGTGGATAAAAGCGTTGGTTAAAGTAATTCAGTGACTTAACCAAAAAAGATGTCAGTTCAGTAACTGGCCACAGCAAAGTTGAACAAAAACTCGGAAAGTCGAGTTACTAAAGGGAATCAACGGAAATATCCAGGAAAGGCATGGCACGTGGAAATAGAACAATCTACCCCCGGGGACTAAATAAAGGGTTCGTTCGACATTCCAATGTATATCACCAGAAGAAGGCCGGAGTGTACAACGGCCAAAACGTCGTGAATATGACAATAAAGATGAGAGCACTCCGAACAATGTAGATAGTGTAAATAGTTACAATATCTCAATTCGGAATTATAGATAGTTGTTAATATTTATTACTTTTTTTAATCATTAAGCAAGGCAATAAAGCCACTAAGTCGCAAGGGGTTACTGAATATGGAAGAATAAACGAAAAAGAAAAACATTAGTAGGAAGAGAGAAGAATAAAAGATCAGAAATTAGGAAGACAAAAAATAATATTTAAATTTTTGAAGATCAAAGTTGACTACAAAAGCAAGAAGCCGGAAAAGAGTTCCAAAAGCGAGAAATGCGAGAAAAGAAATTGTTAGCACAGAACTTACGGTTACACCTTGCAATTACATCTGTAAAATAATGAGACCTAGCTGCCAATCTAGTATTGCGCTTAAATTCGTAAAGTCGATGTGCCTAAGAGGAAAGTTCATCACAATAATTAGCATGAAAGTATTTATTGAAAAGACAGAATAAAGTACCTTACGGTGATGCTATCATGACCGATAAAATCACGTATCTTTTGTATTTCCAAAGCAATATTCAATTATTGGAAATTATATATATATATATATATATATATATATATATATATATATTTATATATATATATATTATAAATTATTTAAAGTAAATTTTCTGTTTATAATAAACAATATTAAACAACATTTAATCTTCCATTGTTTTAATTTTTTCAGAAAATATTTTTCCACTATACAGAACCTGTCGGAGGACGAATATTTTTTCTTTCTATTTCTCGACATTCAGGCCGGTAAATGTTGAAAAAATATTGTTTATTATAAACAAAGCATTTATTAAATCTTTATCTATAAAAAATGTATAAACAAATATATATATATATATATATATATATATATATATATATATGATAAATTATAGCTAGAAACTCTAACGCCAGACAGTGAAACAATTTTTCCAGTAACGGACCAATTACTATTTTATTACTGTATATTTTTTACGAGTTTTTCACTCTGGGTTCAGGCAGTTTTGACTTTAGAAGAATTGTCGGAAATAGTTTCCGCCGAGACTCGAACTCGTATTTCACGTCTTGGGAGTTTATTCCTGAGGAACAGAGCCTTCATTACTTTAGCCAAAGAAATCTCAATGATTTAGTGGGCCAAACACCTAAAGAAATTCTATTATCAGTTCCTCTCCAATTTTCTCCGCCATCTTTTATTTTCTAGCTTGAGTTAATTTAGAGCGGTCTGATGAAAATGGAGTAAAGTTAGTAATAATATATTATTAATGAAGAGTATATCAACCAAAATTGTTGTCATAAAAAGCAATACTAATAAAATTGGGTGAAACTAGTAGTAAATTAATAATAATAATAATAATAATAATAATAATAATAATAATAAATATTATATCGATCTACATTGTGTTGACAAAGGTAAAAGGTCAAGATACTAACGGATAAAAATCAAGCGAACAAAAGCCCAGTGGACACAATGCCAACCTTTTATCCCATAAGTGGACAAATCACAGTCTTATAAATAGAAGTCTCATATTTTTTTAATCCTATTACCTCATGCAAGGACATAAAGCCACTAACACACAAGGAGTTTCTGAGTGTAAAAGAATAAGAAAACAGAAAAATATTAAGAAACAGGAACAATAGAAGAGTATTCAAGAAGACAATAGATAACGATTGGCATTAGATTTAAATTTTTGACGATTAAAAATGGCTGGAAATCATGGAACCGGAAGAGAGTTCCACATGCGAGAAGTGTGAAAAAATTAGTATATAACGCATGTTTGCATCTTCTCGCTTGTGGAACTCTCTTCTTCTTGACTTCCGGTCAATTTTGATCTTCAAAAATCTAAATATTATCTTTTGTCTTCGTAATTTCTGCTTTTTTATTCTTCTTTCCTCGTACTAATGTTTTTCTTTTTCTTTTATTCATTCATACTCAGTAACCCCTTGCGACTTAGTGGCTTTATTGCCTTGCTTAGTGTGAAATGATTTTAAAAAAGGGTAATAAGTATTAACAAGTGTCTATAATTTCGAGATGAGGCATTGTAACTATTTGCCCTGTTCGGGGTGTTTTCCTCATCTTTATTGTAATATTTACGACGTTTCGGTCGTTGTTCTCTCTGGCCTTCTTCAGGATCTGTCTATATTTCCAAGATGAGGGATTGTAACTATTTATACTATTTACGTTGTTCGGAGTGTTGTTCTCATCTTTATTGTCATATTTACGACGTTTCGGCCGTTATACGCTCCGGCCTTCATCAGGTGATATACGTTGGAATTTCGAACCGAACCCCTTATACACTCCACGCGGGTAGGTTGTTCTATTTCCACGTGCCATACCTTTCCTGGATAGTAACTTACCGCCAATCTAGTACTGCGCTTAAATTCATAAAGTCTAGGTACCATAGCGAAGAGTCCATTCGAACAGTTACCATGAACGGTTTTTATAGAAAAGGTACAGGGAAGCTACATTAGGACAGTGAGAAAGTGATTGAAACCAAGATGCCAGGTCAGAACCAATAAAATTGCTGATTCTACTTTGGATTTTTATCAAGAATCTCTAAATATATAGCAACAAGCACCAAACCATATGTGGCAGCAATATATATAAAAAGTGAGAAATTTAACATTGAAAATCCAAGGAACCTAATTCAAATTTTAATGTCAATTTGAGATAATAATAAAAATATAAAAACTATGTTTATATAAATGGAGCCTAAATTGGTGAGCACGAAATAAGCGTATATATTGAATATTGTGTTGTCTAAATTTCCTTTGTGGCCGATCGGTAAGGCACGTCAGCGTAAATAACGGTTCCGTATAGGATGCAGGTTCGAATCCTGTCAAAGGACGAATATTTTCTATGAAAATTTCTCGGACATTCAGGCCGGTAAATGTCGTTAATACTGTTTATTATAAACAGAGCATTTACTTAAATACTTGTATCTATAAAAAAGAACGTTAAACATAAAAATGTCTTTAATAAATAAATTGTCGGACTTTGTTCGTTTCTTAAAATATTGAATACTGTATATATATGTGTATATATTGAATATCGTATTTATAAGTATATATATTGGATATTGTACATATAATTGTATATATTGAATATTGTGTTTATTGTCTGAATTTGACATTGGAGTGTATATATTGGATATCATACATATGTGTATATATTGGATATTGTACATATCAGTGTACATATTGGATATTGTACATATAAGTGTATATATTGGATATTGTACATATAAGTGTACATATTGGATATTGTACATATAAGTGTATATATTTGATATCGTACATATAAGTGTACATATTGGATATTGTACAAATAAGTGTATATATTGGTTATTACTACTAATATTGTCTCAATTGGGCATTAAGATTTTAATTAATTTTCTTTGAATTTTCAATGTTAAATTTGTTTCTTTTTATATAAGAAACTTTTATTTACGAGACTGGGGTTTTGTTCACATCTGGTATAAGAGGCTGTATTTTTTTGGGTTTTTTGTCTGATGGGCTTTTGTCCACTTAATCTTTGCCATGGATTCGTTGACAAAATGCATAAAGGAGATAGGGTAAAGCTAGTAATAAAATAATAAAAATCAACAAGAATTTCATTTGAAAATTAAAACAATTTAAATGCACGATTTTTCGCTAAAAAATAATCTATTTCTTTTTTAGTATTTATTCAAGTCATTGAGGACAGACTATTATGGTGAAAGAATTTTTTGCTAACAGGAGAATACCTTTAAAACCTGAAACTGTCGCCCCGACCCCACACTATTTCTTCGTATCGAATTTCAATCTAACAAAGCTATTACAACTGGGTCCAATTCATTTTTCCCTCAAACTTCAAAATTCGACTCATGCCCATAGAACACAAAAATAAGAAAATGGAAGATTATATAACTTGATAGTTTTTTTTTCTTTCTTTCTTTCTTTCTTTCTTTTTATTTTTTTAATTTTAATTTTACTTTCTCTTTCTCTTCATCTGTTTCGTTTTTCATTTCTTTATTTATTTCTTATTCAGACTTTATTTTCATTTTTTCTTATTTTCATTGTATCTTCACTTTCTCTTTCCTTATTCCTTTCATACTTGCTTTCATTTTCTTTCCTTCTTTGGCTTAAACTTGAATTATGTTTTCATTTCATTATTTTAATTTTTTCTTTCTTTCTTATTCAAATGCTATTTTAATTTAGTTTTTTTTTTTTTCCTTTTCTTCAGTTTTTATTCGATTCCTTCCTTTTACTCATTGATTTTTTATTTCTTTTATTTTTATCTTCATTTTTCTTTCTTTCTTTCTTAAGTCTCCGTTTACGGTTTTATTCTTTTAACTTTCTTTCTTTTTGATTTCTTTTTTTTTTTCTTTTTTTTTTCTTTCTTTCGTTTGTTTCAATTCCAAGTCTCCGTTTATGTTTTATTCTTTTAAATTTCTTTCTTTCTTTCAATCTTTTTTTCTTTCTTTCTTTCTCTTTTTCGTTTGTTCGGATTCCAAGTCTGCGTTTACGGTTTTATTCTTTTTTTAAATTTCTTTCTTTCTTTATTTATTTCTTTCATCTTGTTCGATTCCAAGTCTCCGTTTACGGTTTTTTCTTTTTTCTTTCTTTCTTTCTTTCTTTCTTTCTTTCTTTCTTTAATTTATTTTTTTTTTTCGTTTGTTCGAATTCCAAGTCTTTTAAAAGACACGGTTTTATTCTTTTAACTTTTTTCTTTCTTTCTTTTTTCTTTTTTCTTTCTTTCTTTCTTTCGTTTGTTCGGATTCCAAGTCTCCGTTTACGGTTTTATTCTTTTAACTTTCTTTCTTTCTTTCTTTCTTTCTTTCTTTCTTTCTTTCTTTCTTTCGTTTGTTCGGATTCCAAGTCTGCGTTTACGGTTTTATTCTTTTAACTTTCTTTCTTTCTTTCTTTCTTTAAATTATTTCTTTTCTTTCGTTTTTTCGGATTCCAAGTCTCCGTTTACGGTTTTATTCTTTTCAATTCATTTTCTTTCTTTCTTTCTTTCTTTTAATCTTTCTTTCATTTGTTTAATTCCAAGTCTCCGTTTACGGTTTTATTTTTTTTCTCTTTCTTTTTTTTTTTTTTCTAAAAATGTCATTAAAATTCTTTCTTTAATTCTTTTCGTTTGTTCGGATTCCAAGTCTCCGTTTACGGTTTTATTCTTTTTAAACTATATTCTTTCTTTTTTAATTCTTTTTTTTTTTTCCAAAATGGATTCCAAGTCTCCGTTTACGGTTTTATTCTTTTAACTTTCTTTCTTTCCTTCTTTTCTCTGTTTTATTCCTTTTTTCTTTCTCTGATTTATTCTTTCTGTCTTCTATTCTTTCTTTCTTTCTTTCTTTTAGATACTTTTAAATGCTCCTGACAACTAATTTCTGACCATTTGTGACCATTTGGGATACTTTTGAACGACCAACACTACTGAAGTCTTCCATTTCCGACTATCTTGCATACTTTAGAAAGCCCCTCCGCTACTAAAATTAGAAGTTGTTGCGACTGCTTGGGAAGCTTTACAAAGATCAGCGTTACTAACTTTTGAATTCCACTATTTTCGCATATTTAGGATATTTTTGAAAGGACACCGATACTAAACAGAGAATTTCGCTACTTAGAACTACTTTGGATACTTTTGAAAGATCAACGTTGCTACGTGTTGAATTCTTCTATTTTCGACTGTTTGCAAAGACCTACTAAATATTGAATTCCGTAAATTACGACTATTATGAATACTTTTGATAGCACACTGCTACAAAAACTTGAAATCCTCTATTTCCGAATTTTTTGTATACTTTTGAAAGATTGGCGCTAATTAATTTTGAATTTCTCTTTTCTTTCTTTCTTTTTTTCTATCTTTCTTTCTCTCTTTCCTTCTTTCTTTTTTTCTTTCTGTCGTTCGTTCTTTCTTTCGAGCCCAAAATTCCGTTTTTTCATTTTAAACTTTTTATATTTTTCCTTCTTTCTTTTCCATTTCTTTTTTTTTCTTTTCTTTTTTTTTTTCTAAACCATTCTTTCTTTTTCTTTTTTTTCTTTCGTTTCTTCTTTTAAAAAAATCTTTTTCATTTTCCTCCTTTTCTTTCTTTCGTTCTTCTCTTTCATTTCATTCTTTTTCATCTAACTTTTCTTTCATTCCTCTTTTTTTCCTTCGTTCTCTCTTTCTGTCTTTTTTCTTTTTTTTTCTTCTTTCTTTTCTTTTTTAACAAAATTTTTTTTTCGTTTTTTTCTTTCTTTCCTTCCTTCTTTGTCTTTTTTTTCTTTCCTTCTCTAAAAAATCTTTCTTTCCTTCTCTTTCTTTTCTTTTTAATTCTTCTTTTTTTTTTTTTGTTTTCTTTCTTTCCTTCTTTCTTTTCTTTTTTTTTTTCTTTCTTTTTTTCTTTCCTTCCTTCATCCTTTTATTCCTTCTTTCTTTTTTTTCTTTTCTTTCCTATTTTCTTTGCTCTCTTCTTTCTTTTTTTTTCTGTTTTCATCTTCCCTTCCTTCCTTATATTCTTTCTTTCTTTTAAGAATAGAATAATATTTCTCTGTTCTTTTTTTTCAATATTTTTTTTTCTTTCTTTCTTTCTTTTCTTTCTTTCTTTCCTTCCGCTTTTCTTTCTCTATTTTCTTCTTTTGTTGAATTTTCTTTTCTTTTTTTTTTCTTTCTTTTTAGATTTTTTCTTTTCCTCCTTCTTTCTTTTTTTTCCTTTATTCCTTCCTTCCTTCTTCCTTCCTTCCTTTCTATTTTTCTTTAAATATCTGTTCTTTTTTGTTTCTTTATTTATTTTTCTATGATTGTTTTAGATACAATTTATATGCTCGGCGTTACTAATTTCCGAATTCATCTATTTGCCAATACAGGATGGCCATAAAGTTCGTGTGCATTTTAAAAAAATTATAACTTTATTTATATTTGCGATAGAAATAATCTGTAAAAAATGTTATAAAGTTTAATGTACCTAGTTTTAAGTATAGCTAAAATAACTAATGTGATTTCAGGCATTACTGCAAATCAGTTGGCAAATGTTTTCCATGAACTGCAAAATCGTATTACCCTTTGTATTGCTAATGATGGAGGACATGTGGGAACAAATAAAATTTCAATAAAACCTTAAAAAATATAGATTTACTTCTTTCTAATCCTTTTTACAAATTATTTCTATCGCAAATACAAATAAAGTTATAATTTTTTTAAAGTGCCCACGAACTTTATGGACACTCTGTATTTTGACTACTTTCGAAAGACCAATGTTACTAAATTTTAAATTTCTCTATTTGCAACTATTTGGGGTACTTTTGAAGACCCGGCATCACTAAGCTTAGAATTCCAATGCTTGTCACTTCTGTTGATGCTTTTAAAAGACTAATAAATTTTGGATTTCACTATTTGCGTCTGTTAGGACCTGTTTTGAAAGCTTATTTTTTACTAATGTTTGAATTCCACTGATGATGACTTTGGGAGATAATTTTTGAAATAATCTGGACTAATCTGGCTGACATTTATAAGTACTAGTCTTTCAAATGAAGCATCAAAAGTCCCAGGTAACGAAATTCTGATTTTAAAATTATCAAAATTTGGTAACCATTCTTATAGTACCAATTTGTTTCAGCATCACATTTCTTACAAACGTATGGAACTCATTTTTTTAATCATTTCCTCCCAAGCAAAGTAGGTCTGCCACTAGTCTGCAGGGAGTTACAGGATGTAAAAGTGAGACAAAAGACTGAGTATAAGGAGGATTGAGGAAAGGACAAAAGATGAATGGATTCAAGAAGATAGAAGATGGTGATTGACATTGCATTTAAATTTTTTTTTATGTAGTTGTCAAAAAAGCAAGTAAATAGAATTCAGTTTCACAGGTGGGAAGTGTGATTAAAAACTGCTGGAGTAGAAGTGGTAATTTTGCATTTAGCTATTTCAACTGTAAATGGGGGGACCTAGATTGTAATCTAGTAACATGCAGAAAAGTTGCCATTAAAAATATTTTAGAAAAGACAGAGGGAAGCCATGTCAAGTTGGTGAGAAAATGATTGAGGTTACAAGTAATGAAATTCAAATTTCAATATATTTCTGTTTTTAAGGAGGGAAGTGCGAGAAAAGAAACGGTTGGAGTAGAAGTGGCGGATGCGTTTAGATATAGACGATCCATTAAAAGATTAGCTTTCAAGGAGACAGAAAATGGCGATTGACGTTGCATTTAAATTTTTTTTCCTATTGTAGTTATCATAGAAGCAAGAAATCGGAAGGGAGTTCCACAGTCGGGAAGTGCTGGAGAATAAAGTTGGAGTATGTTGTGGCCTTGTTAGGGCCACAAATAAAGACAGAAAGAGAGGAATTGAGTTAAACAAATATATTAACAGAAACAGTAATACAAACGAGAGTGTTACAGCAAGAATGTTCGGTCCGACTGTCATTGAGCTGACTGCTGGAAACTTCCCTTCCAAAAAAAAAGTACCTGCTCCTATTTATAACTCGAAGCGTCCATGCGTGTGGGATAAATTACTATAATAGATAGATAGATATATAGATAGATAGATATATATATAGATACCGAAGAGACTAGACCCCATATTTATAGATAGATAGATAGATAGATTGATAGATATATATAGATATAGATAGATAGATAATTTGAAGAGACTGTGATATTTTTGTGCCTTTTCCAGGTCCATTTAATATGTATCACGGAGAGAGGATTTTAGTTAAACAAATATATTAACAGAAACAGTAATAGAAACATATACAAATGAGAGTGTTACAGCAAGAATATTCGAACCGACTGTCATAGCTGACTGTTGGCAACTTCCCTCTCCAAAAGGCAGTACCTGCTCCTATTTATAGCTGCGAGAGTCCATGCGTGCGTGGATAAATTACGATAACAGAGTAGAAGTGGTGGTTGCATTTAGATATAGACGATCCATCGCTAAATATGGACGCATTTTCGGCTCATTGTACCGCTGCAGAATGTACCAGACTCCTTCTACCATGCTTTACTTTTACAAGAGTCATATATGACCAGAATATAGAGTATCACTTCATTGTTTGGGCTGGAGCTACACAATCCTCACATTTCAGTGTCGATAAATTTCAACGTCCCCTACCTGGTGTCATTGATGGGCAACAATCTGTAGCCTCTTTTCCACATCATAAGCGTGTCGATCCTCTATCGCCATTTCCATGACAAATGTTCAGTACTCCATTTTTTTTATTGTTTCACTAGTTCAGACCTTCACAGCTAAGAATCGTTATCCTCTGTCCACGGAACCGAATCACCCCCATTCCTCTTATATTCCAACTGGACGGAGAGGAGTTCACTCAGACAGTTGTATCTCCCAGGAACTGCTTCATTGCAGAAAAAGCTCCCGCGTGGACACTTTCCCGAACACTACAATAGTAATCTCTTCAAGTCAAGGGTCAATCGTTATCTATCCTCCATATCCTCATAGTCATCATCACTTACTTCCTCCTCTTACATACCCCTCATTCAGTAACCCTCTACTTTGAGTGAGCTTAGGGTCATATCATGTTGAAAACAGGCTCCCGTATGATCACTGAAGTTAAGCAATGCCGAGACTAGTCAGTACCTAGATGTGTGACCGCTGTAAGCTAGTATGGGCCGGTGGTGTAATGGATAATGACTCAGAATTGTTAATCAGGGAACCAAAAAGAGTCCCAATTCCAGTTGGGTTCGTTATATTCACCTATGTGCAAATACCCTTGGGAAAGGTATGAGTCACCCTCTTTTCCCCAGCTATGTGTTAATTAGTAAAGCTTGTATCACTAAATCATAATTATATCAAAAAATATTCTTACAGTCTAAAAATAGTTTCTGGCTTTAAATAACCTGCAAAGGGTTGATAAGCTGTAAAAAAACAAATCAACCATTTGAATACTGATTAGCTATACAGATATGCCTTTTAAATTTATTTAGATTTTCTGGGATATGAATGGATAGAATCTACCGTGGCCACAAAGTGAGTGATCAGTTTATGTATTGATTGTAATATAGAATTGATCATCCATTTTATATCCGCATTATAATTTCTTGTTTGTTTATTAAATTCTTATTAGTTATGAATCCCTTTCTTCTCCCCCAATGCCGATTTCGAATTCGAATCTATTACATTCCCTTACGTGCTAATACGCTTAGGAAAGGTATGAATCCTCTTCTGCTCTACAACCCCCACCCACCCACTCCAGCTGTGGGTAAGCAGCAGGACAGACCGGGTTCTATGGCTTTGGATAGCAACTGGTCTATCACAGAAAGAAATGGCAAACTACTACAGGAAAATCTGCCTCGTCAGTCATGTATCGAAAGATACATGATCGTCTAAGCGTATATCACGCATGGCACATACCTGAACTGATATTCACTTACGTGCTAATGCCATTGGGAAAGGTATGAATCCTCTCCTTCTCTCCCCCGCTATGGGCAAATAGTAAGACAGACTGGGTTCTATAGCCTTGGATGGCAACTGGTCTGCCGCAGAAAGAAATGGCAACCTACTGCGGGAAAAAATCTGCCTCGTCAGTCATGTATCGAAAGATCGTCTAAGCGTGTATCACGCATGGCACATAACTGACTGATAAACATTGTCATTATTAATATTATTATTAATATTATTATTAATATTATTATTATTTACAATAGAAACCAAAGAAACTATTAATAATAATAATAATAATAATCATAACAATAATGAAAATAACAAAAAAAATGATAATAATGAAAATAATAATAATAATATTCAAGGATGCAATTAACCCGAAATGCAGGATCTTCTCGACCCAGCAGGACAGACCTGGTTCTATACCTTTGGGTGGCAACTGCTCTACCGCAGAAATAAATGGCAACCTACTACGGGAAAAAAAAGTCTGCCTCGTCAGTCATGTATCGAAAAATACATGATGGCCTAAGTGTGTATCACGCATTTCACATAACTGACTGAGTAGAACTTGTATAAGTAGAACTTGTATTAGTAAATCATTATTATCACCAAAACATTTGTGTGATCTAAAAGGTTGATAAGCCTTAGAAAGCCAATCAATCAATCTACTTTGAATGACTCTTGAGCCTATGTGCTGGCAAACCATAGAATAATCAGTGTATTGCAAATAAGAGACAAGAATTAGGAGTCTTGAAGCAATCCGAAACTCAAAGCTTGTCATTCTTAAATTCTCAGTCTGTCTATTTCACTCACCCACAAGTAAACCTGAGCAAGCCCAGCTGCTAAAATCATCAATAACTCGGGAGAAATGTTTCGCATCTGTGTACCGTACCTTAAAACAAGCTTGTCACCCACGGTTCGACGAAGCAGGGAGTTCGGGGTAAAATTCAAAGGGCAAGGCCTACGCTGTGAGAGGGGAAAAACAGCTGTGGGGGGTGGGAACGGCAGAAACTTGGAGATCGTTCCGTGCACCTGTTAACCGACCCGATAAACATTTTGGTAACAAGATTGTGAAGATAGAAATCAGTGTTAGCAGAGCGAAGGGAGAGAGAGAGTGAGAGAGAGAGGAGAGAATGACAATCGGAAAATAAAGAGAGTTGTATTTAACAAGATCTCAACGCCTCGAGTTTCTCTAACTCTCTGTCTTTCTCTCTATTTCTCTTCACTCTCTCTCTCTCTCTCTCTACCTCACTCTGTATCTATATGTCTATCTAGTTTCTATTTATCTTCCCAATTTCTTTCTTTCTTTCTTTCTTTCTTTCTTTTTATTACTCTTCCAGCTGTCTGATAATCTAACTGACTCTCTCTTTTCTCTACCCAATATATATATATATATATATATATATATATATATATATATATATATATATATATATATATGTACAATAAAACAGCAATACCATAAAACATTAAAATGCATTTTAAAAATGAAAATTCTTTCTTGCGGATTTTATTTTGGTTTTAATTTCAAGCTAATAGACTGAATTTAATATTTCCAGTGAGCCAAATACTTTGTTATATTTCAAACTGAATTTAAATTGATTGGAATTATTTTGGAAGGAAATCGCTTAAATCGGTCGTATTGACAAATCTATTAACACATCATTCTCTTCATTAAAAAAAAAATATTTCAGATATAAAGTAATATTTTCTGAAACTTTATTTCGGGATGATTAACTGATTTAAAATTTAATTAATCTGAATTAATAAAAAATAGTTACTTTTAGTTTAAAATATCACAGAAAAACATTTTTTTATCAAAGAGGTGGCTGTTTTTTTTTTAGGTATTGATACGTCTATTATTGACCTGATATTTGGCAAATTTAAGTAACGGTAATAACTCTGAAACATACCTGAAGAATACAACGTGAACGCCTTTTTTATATAATTTTATAGCTTTTTTTAATCATTCACCACAAGCAAGGCAATAAAGCTGCTAAGACGCAAGGAGTTACTAAATTTTAGAAATTACAAGAAAAAAAAGCACTATTAAGGTGAGCGAACAATAAAAGAGAAAAAATTAAGAAGACAGAAGATAACAATTGACATTGCATTTACACTTTTAAAGATCGACGTTAACTTAGATGGAATAAGCCGAGAACGAGTTCTACAGGCGAGAAGTGCAATAGACGAAACTGTTCACTATTTACATTATTCGGACTATTGTCCTCATCTTTGTTGCCAAATTTATCACAACGCTTCGGCCGTTGTATGCTCCGGCCTTCTTCGGGTATTTGGAATGTCGAACTGAACCCTTTATTTCGCAATAATAATAATAATAATAATAATATTATTATTATTATTATTATTATTAATAATAATAATAATAATGGAAGTCCATGCCTCAAGGAGATATGGAAGTCCATGCCTCAAGGAGATACAAAAATTGTTCTGACAAGTACAGCCCACACTTTACGAAGGGCTTTATCTATGTAATTTAATTTTTTTTTTTTCAGTGGAAAGTGACATGGCGCCATTTAACCTTAGGTCCCATCTCCTGACCCAGAAAGAAATGTGTAAACGCCAGAAATCAAAGAAAAGAAAAATTATAATAATAATAAAAAAGCAATAATAACAACGAAAATTGCAATATGAGCTCTGGAAAAAAATTAAATGATAACAGCAAAAATTGCAATATGAGCACTGGTAAAAATGGTTGCTGAAGATATTAAGTTTATAAGTCCCAGAAATTCATACACAGATGTCCTTAAGGACGCATGGCACAGTGGATAAAGGCATTGGTTAGATCCAGTGACAGAACCCAAAGATACATGTTTAAGGCAGTGGAGAAATTGGTTGAATTAACAGGAGATAACTGATAACATCTGAAACTAGAAAAGTTTACCCCAGCAAATAAATGGTTCAGTTCGACATTCCAACCACCTGAACGTCCGAAACGTTGTGATAAACGTGGCAACAAAGATTCGGACAACAGTCCGAATAATGTAAATAATGTACATGAATATAGACAGATACGAAACTGTTTGTATAGAACTTACGGTTACATCAACCAATTCAACTGTAAAATGATGAAACCTGTGCTTAAATTCATAATGTCTAACTACAACTCACTAATCTTAAAAAGTCACCTATGTGATTGAATTATAGGTACTTTGGTTTTATAGTCTTACTCATGAACACGCTTGTTCAGGAAATGTTAGAAAATTACCAATAGATTTTAAGTTTACTATCGTTACTGCTCGTATTTTCTGATAATTACGTGTATGAATGTCCGTATTTGCAAAAATGGTACTTATACACACAAAATTCTTTTCAAAATACTGAGGGCCGCTGAGTTGTAGTAAGTTTTTTTCTATTTATGATTAGTAAATGTAGTTTTTATTTAATAACAATATCACCTAACCGCTACAAATTAATACAGAATTTTAAAAGACACAAAAATTTATAAATTAAAATTTGTCAAAAATGAAAACGATTCTTGGAAAATTCATTATTCATCATTTTTTTCTTAAGACAATAATGTCCATATTATATCTTGTTCATAAAAGCATTTATAAGCTTTTGTAATTGAATAATGTTTTAGATTTATTGCATTTTTCATTTTACGATTAATAGCAGATTTTCTGTAATTAGGGACCCTGTTTAACAAAAAAAAAACAATGGTTTTAATTCTCAAAGAACTTGTTCTCATAACTAATAAGTTAGGTACCTCCGTGAGATCGCTAAAGACAGAGCATAGCATGATGAAAAAGACGCCAAACTTGACGAAAACAAAATTTTAGCGTCTAAATGTTTATGTTATTATTAAGAGGAAAGTACAAAGTATTTTTTAATTATTTTTTAAAATTTTCCTCTCTTTTTAGAACATTCTAAATTTTGATTGAAAAACCTTGTTTTCTCTTCGTGTCTGCTAAGTAACATACAATTTTAGCGCGTTTTTGCAAAAATAAAAATAATTGTTGGAGTTTAATGAAAGTTTCAGAAATTATTCACAAATGATGGAACTTATTATAAATATGTGTTCCTTTTTTAAAGTCATGGCAATTTTTTTTTGTTCATATGTATTAAATTTACACACACACACACACCTAACTAATAGTACGAAAACTCTATAATTTCAATTTTGGGCAGATTAGTGATTATATTAGTTAAAAGCACAAGGCTTTGAGGAAACCAAATCATGTTTGTTTTTTGTTTTTTTTGGTTTTTTGTTTTTTAGTTGGACCACTTCTACCTGAAAATCATCTCTGAATTTAATTGTGACATACAAAACTCAATAAAACAAAAATATTATTTAATTTCAAAAGCTTTTAATTATTTTTATTTATTTTAATGAACATGGACAATATTGTCTGAAAGCAAAAAGATATTTCGATGAAAAATGATTTTTTAAAACAATTATTTGTTATTTCTGAAATATTTTATTATTTTTACATTAAATGTTGTTAATTCTTCTAAAATTAGGGAAAAGTTTGTACAATTTAATGAATGTTGTTATTAAATAGATATATATTTACAGATTATAATTTCCAAAGCTTCTTACAAACTAACGAACACCAGTATATAAAAATATAATTTGTGTCAATAATACGGTTGCAAATCAAATATAAGGAAGGCCAGAAGTCTCATGCGTGCAATGAAAAAAAAAACGTCACGTGGATTGAGTTTCTGTCTAGTATTTAACTTAAATACTGAATTTTTAATACATTTTCAAAAATACTGAATTTTTAATACATTAATGCTTAACTCAAATAACGCAACTTAATTTTATTCTTCCTGGTCTTCCGTACTTTATAATTACAGCCCGATTATAAACACAAAATTACATTTCTTAATTACTGCGGATCTTCTGATTGATCAAAACGATACAATTTACAACGCGCTAAAAAAGATCTGTCTTAAAAGGACATTTGCGAAATTGAATGCGGCTTTTAACTAATTTTATAAAATTTTAACAGCTTAAATGTAAAAATCTATTATAATTAAAGAAATAAAAAATAATTGTATTAAAAATTCAGTATTTAAGTTAAATACCGATGTTAAGGCCTTTATTTTTGCGAAACACGTGTGGAGAAGTTAATATGACTTTTCAATTTCAACTGAGAAGTGTACCTACAAGTATCAGTATCATCTTATGAAATTTAAATTTGTATTTTATGTACACTTTTGATAAAATTTCATAAGAAAGGTACCTATAAATTAATTAAATACCTTTCTTATGAAATTATTATGGTCCGGTTCCTTGTACCACAGTGATAGTACAAGGTAGAACCAATAAAGAAGAACTCGAATACGGATATGGAATAACACAGATATATTACAAACAGGAATATATACAGAGAAGTAGAAAGTGTTAGTACGAACAATCAGGTTTAGTAGTAATTGTCTGAACGCGATTCTGTTTCGGACTGCCTCTGACTCGACTGACTGACTGACTCATTCTGACTGACTGACAGACTCCTGACGGACTTCACTCCAGACTTCAGACTGAACTCTCTGCTTCCTCTTGAGCCGCAGTATTTATTACGTATGGAATAGTCCATTATGTTATTATGAGTAAGGTCCCAGAACATAAATTTAATCTCACTCTCAACAGTCCTATTTTAATTTCTTTATAATATACTTTCGATAAAGTATCGTAAACGTAAAGGTGAAAGCTAAGTACAAAAAAAAATTAGAGCGATGAAAGTTTTCCTTAAAACTAACGAGGTAAATAATTTGTTCACTTAAATCTAAATAATTTCACTTCTCTCCTTCCGTAGAATAAATTATCCTCACGTAAGCTATTAATACGTCATGAAATTGTCTTTCGTCACCTGTCAAGTGACGCGAAATGTTATGTCCTGCTTTGTTTTATTTTTAAACTACATCTTTTCGGCGCAGAAAATAAGTAATGCTTGTTTCAAAATATTTTAAATAAACATTATAATTTCTGATTTTCTTAAAATAAGTGTTGAAAAAATTATAATTGATTTTTAAAAGAATTTAAAAATCGAGATTTTAATTTTTTTTATAAAATGGAAAAATGATTGACATGATTGATTATCTGTCAACATAGCTAACTAAAAAAATAAGATTTTTAACGAAAATTTTGGACGTGCTAGGAACGATTAAAAAATGTAAAAAAAAATACCCACCAAAATACTTTGATCTTTCCTCTTAATAATAAATAAACATTTTGACGATAAAGTATTGTTTTCATCAAGTTTGGCGTCTTTTTCGTCATGCTATGTGTCATGGGTCCTTATCTATAAATACAGAATGACCTCTTCCTAACACTATGTATACTACGCCTCTCAAGAGAGAGGGTCGAATCAAGCCGAGAAGCTCGGCTTGACGGTCGAACTCTCTGCCCCGGACGAGGCTCCGCCGAAGGGCAAAGTCTCGTTCGGAGAGGTTGACCAACCCGATCCCGTTTATACGGGTTCTACGGGCATTTTTTGGCCGAGCCTACGGGCTCGGGAAACCCACGTAAAACTCGGCCTTGTGCCACATCTTTCCCTCGTGGGGGAGGGGGGCAAGTAAATATCGAATTGAGTCGAGCCGATAGTAGTTCACTCCAAACCAGACTGACAGTCATACTAACACCTTCCGCATCTTGTATTATTATTTCGTGTATATACCTTCGTTATTTCTACTCTTGTGTTCGTGTTGTTCTTCCTTGCTCCTAACCTTGACCATAACACTATGCTCTTTTTTTAGCGATCTCACGGAGGTACCTATATTAAGCTCTACAAAAAAGATTTTTTCAAAATTTTATGAATTAAAATAAGTGTCCAAATTTAAACAAATATTATTTTTACCAAGATTTTCTAAAGAAGAAACGTTTGTGAAACAATTTAACTTATTTCTGAATAAGTCCTGAAAGTTTCATTTAAAGCCGACAATTATTTGATTTTTGCAAGAATTTTCAAATCAATGTGTTTTTAACTACAAAAAGACGCTCAAATTTCCCATATTAATTTATGGTCGCCCGTTGATGCATGAAAAAAAATTAACCATAATTTCGAAAGTTCTAAATAGGATTAAAAAATATAATTCTATAATAAAAAAATCTTTTGGTATTTCCGCTTAATAATAACTTAAAGATTTTGACGATAAAATTTTATTTTTATTAAGTTTTGGGCGATTTTTTTTTAAAAATAACGTCTTAGTTATACTGCATTTTTTTTATTTTATGATTTAGAGCAGATTAACAAATTTTCGAAGGTTTTAAAAATGATTAAAAACTAATTTAATAATAATAATAATAAATCCTTTAGTTTTTACTCTTAATAACATGAAAATTTAAACGACAAAATTTTGTTGTTTATTAAATTTAAGACATTTTTTTCATCATGGCATGCTCTTTTTTAGCATTTGCTTGGAGGTACCTAATACACACACACACACACACACACACACATATATATATATATATATATATATAGGTGTCCGCAAAAATTTGACTTCCTTTCGCAGGCCAATAATTTTGTCAATTCTTGTTGAAATAATCTCAAATTTTCACAGAATATATAGAAACAGATCAAGATTATATATTTAATGTTTTATTTTTGTTATCTCAATGAGAATCTGCCGGACAGATGGAGCGGGCGTAGTGGAAATAAAGATAGTTTTTTGTTCAAATGGCCGCTGCGGTCACCGTAACTGTCCACGTGTGATTTCTTCTTATGGAGATATGTGAACGGACTGGTCTAGCATTGATGAACTCAAGCAGAGAATCACTTCCGCACTGGATAATGTTACCGCAGACATGCTACAACTTGTCTGGCAAGAGCCTAACTATCGACTTGCTGTGTGCCGTGTCACAGGTGGTGCATATATTGAATACTTATGAATGTGCACGTTGCCATTTCCATAATTATTATAATTAAAATTTTTAAAAAATGAAAACAATTTTTGTAAAAATTCATTATTCATGAATTTTTTTTTTCGTAAAACAATAGTATCCTTAATAAATCTTATTTATAAAAGCAATTAAAATAATGTTATAGTTTCATTGCATTTTTTTTATTTTACGATTCAGAGCACATTTTTGGTACCTGGGGATCCTGTTTTACAAAAAAAACTGATTTAAATTCTTCTTTTAACTAATATAACAAATTTTGAGATTGCAATTTAACTACTCGAAATTTCATGAAATTAAATAAATGGCGTTGGGTAAGGGTAACATATGTAAAAAATATATATATTTTTATCAAAATTTATAAAAGAAATATTTGAAAATTAATTTTATTCATTTTTGAATAAGTTCCGAAAGTTTCATTAAAATCCGACAATTATTTGATTTTTGTAAGAATTTTCAAATCAATGTGTTTTTCATCTGAGAAAGAAAAAGGTACATAAACATCAACAGGAGGAGGATCGTTAGTAAAAAAAAAAAAAAGAAAAAAGGCTAATATCATCCTATGCAAGACGGTAATTCCACTACGATGCCAGGGTTTACTGAGATTAAAAGAAACTGAGAAGACTTTAGTGAGAAGAAGGAATAATAAAAGAAAAGGGTTCAGGAAGACAGAAGTTTGTGATTGATGGTGCATTTCAAATGTTGAACATCGTGAGTAGAAGAGAAGCAAGATTCCGGAAAACATTTCCAAAGTGCAAGGAAAGAAACTATCAGAATAGAACTTATGTTTACATCCAACTATTTCAAGATTGAAACTAGGAGACCTTGTTGCCAATCTAGCGCTACGCTTAAATTCATGCAATCGAGATATCAAGCTCACTAGAACAACTGCCATGAATATATTTATAGAAACGACAGAGTCACATCATGAGGGAGAGAAAATGACTGCAGTAAGGACGTCAGCTCGGGACAGATAATATTAGAAAGGCTTCTGTAGATTTTTTGAGAATCTCGAGATACCTCGTATATGCACGAGACCAGATATGGCAGCAATATTCAATGCACAGATGAATAGTAGATTTAGAAATGTATAAGATGTCAGCTCAGGACAGATAATATTAGAAAGGCTTCTGTAGATTTTGTTGAGAATCTCGAGATACATCGTATATGCACGAGACCAGATATGGCAGCAATATTCAATGCACAGATGAATAGTAGATTTAGAAATGTATAAGATGTCAGCTCAAAACAGATAATATTAGAAAGGCTTCTGTAGATTTTGTTGAGAATTCGATCATTGTCTTTGTATGCACGAGACCAGATATGGCAGCAATATTCAATGCACAGATGAATAGTAGATTTAGAAATGTATAAGATGTCAGCTCAGGACAGATAATATTAGAAAGGCTTCTGTAGATTTTATTGAGAATATCGAGATATCTTTTTTATATGCACGAGACCAGATATGGCAAAAATATTCAATGCACAGATGAATAGTAGATTTAGAAATGTATAAGATGTCAGCTCAGGACAGATAATATTAGAAAGGCTTCTGTAGATTTTATTGAGAATATCGAGATATCTCGTATATGCACGAGACCAGATATGGCAGCAATATTCAATGCACAGATGAATAGTAGATTTAGAAATGTATAAGATGTCAGCTCAGGACAGATAATATGAGAAAGGCTTCTTAGATTTTGTTGAGAATTGTCGAGATATCTTCCAGTATATGCACGAGACCAGATATGGCAGCAATATTCAATGCAATAGATGAATAGTAGATTTAAAAATGTATAAGATGTCAGCTCAGGACTGATAATATTAGAAAGGCTTCTTTAAATTTTTTGAGAATCTCGAGATACATCGTATATGCACGAGAATTTTATGGCAGCAATATTCAATGCACAGATGAATAGTAGATTTAGAAATGTATAAGATGTCAACTCAAAGATAATATTAGAAAGGCATTCTGTAGATTTTATTGAGAATAATCGAGATATCTCGTATATGTTCAAAAGACCAGATATGGCAGCAATATTCAATGCACAGATGAATAGTAGATTTAGAAATGTATAAGATGTCAGCTCAGGACAGATAATATTAGAAAATGTTCTGTAGATTTTATTGAGAATATCGAGATATCTCGTATATGCACGAGACCAGATATGGCAGCAATATTCAATGCACAGATGAATAGTAGATTTAGAAATGTATAAGATGTCAGCTCAGGACAGATAATATTAGAAAGGCTTCTGTAGATTTTATTGAGAATATCGAGATATCTCGTATATGCACGAGACCAGATATGGCAGCAATATTCAATGCACAGATGAATAGTAGATTTAGAAATGTATAAGATGTCAGCTCAGGACAGATAATATTAGAAAGGCTTCTGTAGATTTTGTTGAGAATCTCGAGATATCTCGTATATGCACGAGTCCAGATATGGCAGCAATATTCAATGCACAGATGAATAGTAGATTTAGAAATTTATAAGATGTCAGCTCAGGAAAGATAATATTAGAAAGGCTTCTAGATTTTGTTGAGAATCTCGAGATATCTCGTATATGCAATGAGACCAGATATGGCAGCAATATTCAATGCACAGATGAATAGTAGATTTAGAAATGTATAAGATGTCAGCTCAGGACAGATAATATTAGAAAGGCTTCTGTAGATTTTATTGAGAATATCGAGATATCTCGTATATGCACGAGACCAGATATGGCAGCAATATTCAATGCACAGATGAATAGTAGATTTAGAAATTTATAAGATGTCAGCTCAGGAAAGATAATATTAGAAAATTTCTGTAGATTTTGTTGAGAATATCGAGATATCTCGTATATGCACGAGACCAGATATGGCAGCAATATGCAATGCACAGATGAATAGTAGATTTAGAAATGTATAAGATGTCAGCTCATGGACAGATAATATTAGAAAGGCTTCTTGTAGATTTTGTTGAGAATCTCGAGATATCTCGTATATGCACGAGACCAGATATGGCAGCAATATTCAATGCACAGATGAATAGTAGATTTAAAAATGTATAAGATGTCAGCTCAGGAAAGATAATATTAGAAAGGCTTCTGTAGATTTTTTGAGAATCTCTAGATACATCTATATGCACGAGACCAGATATGGCAGCAATATTCAATGCACAGATGAATAGTAGATTTAGAAATGTATAAGATGTCAGCTCAAAGATAATATTAGAAAGGCTTCTGTAGATTTTTTTGAGAATCTCGAGATACATCGTATATGCACGAGACCAGATATGGCAGCAATATTCAATGCACAGATGAATAGTAGATTTAGAAATTTATAAGATGTCAGCTCAGGAAAGATAATATTAGAAAGGCTTCTGTAGATTTTGTTGAGAATATCGAGATATCTCGTATATGCACGAGACCAGATATGGCAGCAATATGCAATGCACAGATGAATAGTAGATTTAGAAATGTATAAGATGTCAGCTCATGGACAGATAATATTAAAAAGGCTTCTGTAGATTTTGTTGAGAATCTCGAGATATCTCGTATATGCACGAGACCAGATATGGCAGCAATATTCAATGCACAGATGAATAGTAGATTTAAAAATGTATAAGATGTCAGCTCAGGAAAGATAATATTAGAAAGGCTTCTGTAGATTTTGTTGAGAATCTCTAGATACATCGTATATGCACGAGACCAGATATGGCAGCAATATTCAATGCACAGATGAATAGTAGATTTAGAAATGTATAAGATGTCAGCTCAAAGATAATATTAGAAAGGCTTCTGTAGATTTTTTGAGAATCTCGAGATACATCGTATATGCACGAGACCAGATATGGCAGCAATATTCAATGCACAGATGAATAGTAGATTTAGAAATTTATAAGATGTCAGCTCAGGAAAGATAATATTAGAAAGGCTTCTGTAGATTTTGTTGAGAATATCGAGATATCTCGTATATGCACGAGACCAGATATGGCAGCAATATGCAATGCACAGATGAATAGTAGATTTAGAAATGTATAAGATGTCAGCTCATGGACAGATAATATTAGAAAGGCTTCTGTAGATTTTGTTGAGAATCTCGAGATATCTCGTATATGCACGAGACCAGATATGGCAGCAATATTCAATGCACAGATGAATAGTAGATTTAAAAATGTATAAGATGTCAGCTCAGGAAAGATAATATTAGAAAGGCTTCTGTAGATTTTGTTGAGAATCTCTAGATACATCGTATATGCACGAGACCAGATATGGCAATAATATTCAATGCACAGATGAATAGTAGATTTAGAATGTAAAAAGATGTCAGCTCAAAGATAATATTAGAAAGGCTTCTTTAGATTTTTGAGAATCTCGAGATACATCGTATATTCAAACGAGACCAGATATGGCAGCAATATTCAATGCACAGATGAAAAAAAGTAATAATTTAGAAATTTATAAGATGTCAGCTCAGGAAAGATAATATTAGAAAGGCTTTCTGTAGATTTTGTTGAGAATAATAGATATCTCGTATATGCAAAGAAACAAATATGGCAGAACATTTTGCAATGCACAGATGAATAGTAGATTTAGAAATGTATAAAATGTCAGCAGATGGACAGATAATATTAGAAAGGCTTTATGTAGATTTTGTTGAGAATCTCAAGATATCTCGTATATGCAGATGAGATATGGCAGCAATATTCAATGCACAGATGAATAGTAGATTTAAAAATGTATAAGATGTCATGCTCAGGAAAGATAATATTAGAAAGGCTTCTGTAGATTTTTAATGAGAATTTTAGATAATGTCGTTTATGAAGAACAAGACCAGATATGGCAGCAATATTCAATGCACAGATGAATAGTAGATTTAGAAATGTATAAGATGTCAGCTCAAAGATAATATTATTTGTAAGGAACTCTGTAGATTTTTTTATGAGAATTCTGAGATACATCTTAATGATGAAACCAGATATGGCAGCAATATTCAATGCATGATGAAAGTAGATTTAAAATTTATAAGATGTCAGTCTTCGGAAAGTTAATATTAGAAAGGACTAAATTTTTGATGAAACTCAAGATATCTTGATTATAATTTCTAGACCAGATATGGCAGCAATATTCAATGCACAGATGAATAGTAGATTTAGAAATTTTAAACTTAAAAGAATGATTAACATTTATTAAACCATGAATCAAATTTCCTAGCAAGTACTAAGGAAATTGATTCAATAATAATAACTCCACAATCATGTCAGCGGAAAATTTGAATTGTTTTCTTTCCTAGAAACTAGCATCGGTCATTACTCATGGTAACAAGGAAAATTTTAATATAGTGATTAAATGAAAAAAATTTTTTTTTTTTAATAATTATTGTTTTAATACAGCGTAGATAGAATATATGGACAGAATAAAGATTTGATAATAAGTTCAGTTTAATAGAATACAGGGACAGTATAAGATTGTAATAAATACAGCTAAATATAATATAGATATATGGTTCCTGGTGTAACGGTTTGAATGAAATTGAACTCCATGACTTGAGTTTCAATTCAAATGTCACGTATATTTAATGTCGCGCAATTACCCTTAAGAAAGGTATGAATCCATAAATTCCCTTCCCAGCTATGGGGTGAGCAGCAGGACAAACTGGTTTCTCAGTTGGCAACCAGTTTAACGCAGAAATAAACGGCAACCTACTGCTGGAAAATCTCTACATGAATCAAAAGTGATCACCTAAGCGTGTGTCATGTATGGCACTTAAATGACTGAAACCAATAAATTCATTAAGCAGAATCTTGGAACAATATAAATATAATAATAAATATATATAAATATGATATATAAATACATCTAATATACAATAGAATCCCTCATATCCGGAATCCCTCATATCCGGAATTCCTCATATCCGGAATCCCGCATATCTGGAATCCCGCATATCCGGACATGATTTTGATGTGTATATTTGAACTATCTGGCTGATATGCAACTGATTTGAAATTTCTATTTTTCATGAAGTTTACTTTGGATAATTGCTTATACTTATTTCACCCTAATGGCTTGTATTGGTGCAAAAGATGATGGGAATAAGAGGAAAGGATGACAACTTTGGAGTTATCATAAAAATTAAATTTTAAAACAGACTAGAACGCTGGTGAAAAAAAATTTAAAACATGGCTGAGTTAGAACATAGGAAAGTCAACATTGTATGATATAAAATCTTCCAAAGAAACTATTCTCCAGCGTTCAAACTGTCACAAATCTGCAAGGAAATAAAAATATGATTGTAATGAAACCTTTTTGAAATTGAAAAAATATATTGAAAAGGTTGTCGGTTTTATGGAAAGAAAGCCAGCATTCAGCTATGACGATTGCAATAACGCACGTAGAGTTAAAAAGTGTAATTTTCGTTTAAAAAAAAATTTTTTAAAAATAAATTAGAAAAATAAATGCATTAGAAAAAAAAGAATCATCAATGGCATTAGAAGAAAATCCTCGTTACATTATTTGTTTTGCATACGTGGCATACTTAATCTAATGAATTTTCATTAACATTACATAATTTATTTCTTTTTCTTAAAATCATCATATTTTCATTAACCATTAGCTTATTTTGTTTACCATAAAACATTGAAAATAAATGTAAATGTTTCAACCTTTTCTTTTTGATTCTTTTTTTAATTTAATCTATCATATCTTCCTTCAATTCTCCGGATTTGCAACAAATTCTCTGAAACCAAATTCAAATTTATCAATGAATCCTATTGTCTACTTTGCAAAACAAAAAATACTCATATTCGGAAGGCCTTCTTCTATCCGGTTGTCAAAAAATTCTACTGAATATATATAGGTATATCAGTAAATACATTAAATAGTGTTAATTCTTAATTGGTTTCCTTTTCCATTTCTACGGTTAATATTCCAATTTCAGGTAGAACCAATAAAGAACTTTTAGAAAATTCATATGGAAATAACATTTTTTTAATTTAAAAACAAGAATATATATATATATATATAATATATAGACAAGTGTTAGTATTAATAATCAGGTTTAGTATGTAATTGTTTTCTTAAAAAAACTATGTTTTATCAATTAATGCCTTTTGTTAAAAAGGAAATCAAAAAAGACTGAATATAATTTTGACCCTGTAAAAAGACTTTCATACCACTCCTGATTTCATTATTTTCTTAAAATGGCATTTTTGAAAAACATTTAGAAATTAACATCCGGAACAATTTTATATCATTTGATATATAATATATATATATTGGTTCCATTTATACGAAATATTTTTTAAATTTAAATTTTTTCTTTGGGATTAAATAAATGGGCTCGAGGTTTGGTATATGAGTAAAAACCCGTATAAACGGGTTCAAAAAGAGGTTTATTTTTCCGAAAAAGAATAAATCGTTCACTCGTAGCAATTTATCTGATTCAGGTTCCTTCGCATCGAAACACAGAGAGTTCAACCGATCAGCGATCAGCCATTTTCAGGTAAAACTAAAAAAGTCATATATTTGAGGCGCAGTATTTATTACTGTAAATGGAATAGTTCCATTATGTTATTATTTTAACCAAATTCCTCAAACCCATAAAAAATAATCGATATAGGAACAATATAAAATGTAAGAACAAATACATCTATAATATAGAATAAAATATATAGGTAAAACAAATAAAAATTTTATTATATAGAATGTATTTACAATATAAAATTTATTTTATTAATTGATTTTTTTCATTTTTTAGTGCTTATCAACCCATTGCAGGTTTTTATTTAAAAATTTTAATATTTTTGTTTTGTTTTGTTTTAGATAATAAATTTTTATGATATCATGTTTCTTTATAAATTAACCTATTAATAGAAAAAAAAAATTTCTTTTTATTTTAATTTGAACATATTTTTTTGATTAAAACAAACTACAAATTAACAAAATAGAACTTGTTTTAAATTTTTTAAAATGGCAGCTTTTTTTTGTTGATTACAACCTTTAAAACACTTGGAATTCTGAGCCGTTATATTAAACATATGCCTCGAGGATATAGATTATATGCCGATAAAAGAAATCCTATAAATGATAAAATAAATATATTAAGACATCATTATATTGTTCCGATTATGACGTTGTTTCAGTAGGTCTATCGCAATATACTTACAAGTTTTTTCAACGTGATGTGGACGTAATCCAATATAAAATCTAATAAGAAATAGTACTAAATATTATATAGGAACAATTTATAGTTACAGTAATAAATGCATTACATAGCATATATTGCTAATAAAAAATAAATTACAGTTTAGAAATTTATGTCTGATGGACTCAACAATTAAAATATAATTTTTATAAATATGGAAGAAACCATCATGGTACAAAAATAGGAGTTAGAGTTTCAATTTGAAAGTTCCAAATAATTGATAAATTACTGTAAATATAAAATAAAATCAAATATTGATTCAATAATAATGTTTTTTTTTTTTTTTTTTTTTTTAGCATTTCACCCCAATCAAGGCGAGAAGCCACTAGGATGCAAGGGGTTACAGAAAATTTGGAGCAAGATCAGATAGGAGTGATAGAAGAAAGGATGAGGAGAAGGATAGTGGATAGATCAAGGCAACTGGAGATGTCGATTGACATTACATTTGAATAGCTGGAGATTATAGCTCTCAGGGAAACTGGAATAGGGAAGGAGTTCCACAGGCGAGAGGTGCGAGACATGAAGCTATTGGAGTAGAAGAGACGGCTACATTTAGGAGTTTCGACAGTGAAGGGGTGAGAGCGGGATGCCAGCCTCGTAGGGCGCTTGAACTCATGAAGTCTGGGAACCAGCGAATGCAGCTCCTCGGAGCAATTACCATGAAAGTATTTGTGAAACAGACAGAGAGAGGCGACGGCGCGTCTGTGAGAAAGTGACTGTAGACGAGATGCCAGATCAGGGCCAATTATATTGCATATCCGCCTCTGGAGCCTATCAAGAACCCCCGAGGCAAACAGAAGGGGCTCCAGACCATATATGGCAGCAATACTCCATGCAAGGGCGAATTGTTGATTTGTAGATCTGGAGGATCGATTCCGGGAGAAAAATTTCCTGGCGCGGCACAGGGAGCCAACTTTCCTTGCGGTGGACGAAGCAATTGACTCAATGTATTTGTTCCATCTCAGGTCAGCAGTCAACGTGAGACCGAGCAGCCGCAGAGAGTTGCTCTCGAGAAGTTGAGCGTCAGACATTCTAATGGAGGGGGCAGGGAAGGATCTCTGTGGTGATTAATAGAGAGCAGTTTTGTTTTTGAGGCATTAAAGTTGACCAGCCAATTCCTGCCCCAGTTCACAACCGATTGGAGGTCCTTTTCGAGACGCACGGCCAGGTTAGTTTTGTCAGCGACACTAGATTTGTTTTTGAGGCAGGAATAAATTGTGGTGTCATCCGCGTAGATGCCAACTTGGGAATTTATGGCGTCAGGAAGGTCATTTATAGAATAAGGAATAGAGGGGGCCTAGGATGGAGCCTTGAGGAACACCTGCGTTCGTGGGATAGGAACTGGAGGAGAATCCGTTGAGAACGACCTTCAATTCACGGTTTGACAGGAATATGATTGTATTAGGTTAACAATCGACCCGTAATGCCATAACCCTGGAGCTTGCGAAGAAGGCCGGCATGCCAAACCCTATCAAATGCTTTGGAGATGTCTAGGGCCACGGCACGAGCTTCCCCGTTATTTTGAAGAGCTTGGTAGACAGTTTCAGTGATGGCCGTAAGCACATCAGCTGTAGATCTGGGCAAAAAAACCATATTGCTTGTCTGAGAGCAGATTATGGGATGTAAGGTGGTTAACCACCCCGGTATTGATTAGGGCTTCGAAGACTTTGCCGAAGAGGGGGAAGGAGACTGATAGGACGGTAATTAGAAGGGTCAGAGGGGTCGCCAGAGTTCTTGAAGACAGGAACAATCGAAGAGGACTTCCAGCAGTCAGGAAAACAAGATTCCTTGAGGCAGTAGTTGTATAGTTTCGAAAGGGCGGGCGCCAGTTCAGGCGCGCATTTCTTTAAGACAATGGCTGGTATCCCATCTCCACCACTAGCCTTGTTGGGATCTAAATTGGAGATAACGCCCAGTACCAAAGACGGGGTTATGTTTAACCCACTCAATATGGCCTCAGTTCTAAGAGGGAAGTCAGGTATGGGTACACCGGAAGAGTCGAGCGTCGAGTTGAATGAAAATTTCCGAGCAAAGCATTCAGCCTTGTCGGTAGAGGAGGTCAAGACTTCGAACTGGTTGAATAAAGGAGGTATAGAGGGTTTGCAATTGACGCCAATAATCTTTGGAGCCAAATTTGCGAGATGCAATACGTTCCTTCATTCGAGCTGCAAATAGTGACTTAGCATCGTTGAGGACACGCTTACAAAAATCGTTACGGGCGGAGGAAAAGAGACGTCTATTGCAGTCAGACATGTCGCTACGGAATAGGTGGAAGTAGTGGTTCCTATGGGCGATGGCGGCTGAGCAAGCAGCCGAGAACCAGGGGGAGGAGCGCGACTTGACCCTATATTTCCTTGATGGGATGAAAGCGTCGATTCCAGCTTTAACCCAGGATGAGACCTCAGCAGCACATTCTTGGACGGGGAGCGGAAAGACAACATCCCAGGAGACATCGCAGAGGAAATCACGGAACGAGTCCCAGTCAGCTCGTTGATAGTAGAACGAAGTTCTAGTGGTAGGAGGTTCTTTATAGGGGAGTTTTAAAGGAGATGTTAACAGATACTACTGCATGATCAGAGTTACCAAGAGGGCATTTGCGAGGCGCTACAGGATTCGGGGATGGAGGTAAAACACAGGTCGAGAAGAGAGGCTTTACCTTCCCGGTTGAAGGCAAAAAATTTGGGAAGTTAACTATCTGTGTGAGGGAATGAGAGATTGAAAAATTAAGCGTTTGAATGCCTGCATGGTCAGTAGTAGCATTCTTAAGCCACAGAGTGTGATGGGCGTTAAAGTCTCCAAACACAAAATGTGAGCAAACGGGTGGAGGGAGAGAGCCTTGTCTATGCTGTCAGAAATGCTATCAAGTATCCCACAGTCTTGAGAGGATGGAGAGCGGTAAAAGAAGAAGAGATAGCTTACCGCATTGAGAAGAGAGAGAAGAAAACACATGTACTGGTGGTCAGGCGATTCAAGAGACAACTCTGGCCAGGGGGAGATGTTCCTTGACGTAGACACCAAGACCGTGCATGTGGGTTAGAGAGTCTTTTCTGAGGAGAGGAAGGTAGCCTGGGATCGAGAGATCAGAAGAGGGGATAGATGAGACAAGGTTTGTCTTTCAGAGAGCCAGTATATCCGGGCAGTTTGCAGTGAGGAAAGATTCCAGACTGTAGAAGTTTGTTCTAATGCCCCGGATGTTGGAGAACGAAAATGTTGAGGGGTTTAGGTGAAATTTCTGAGATGCTGGTTTAGGGGTTAATCTTTCTTTTTTTGTAACTCATGTTTTTTTTTATTTTTAAAAAAATGAAGGCCTGAGGTAAAAGAAAAATTTACAGTTTTTGACCGTGACGTGGGCAGAGAGTTGGCAAAATCCGCATCATTATGTGGCCTCAGGGTTGCCCACCGGAGGTGACTGCAATTTTTTTACCTTTCCATGCGCGACATGGCACCTCAAACAAAAACGGTATTATACAACTGTTGATCAGAGCAAAATGCTCAAGACGCTACGCAAGAGTTAGGGCTCCTAACTACCAGTCGGAAACAGCAACAGAGAACTGTCAGCCGTGTACCCTCAGAATGAAGAGATGTTGCCACAGACTGCACATATCACGGGAGAAACAGAATCTGCACTAATACAGAGGCCGGAGAGAGAAAAAAAAACCATCCCTAGACAAGAAACAAGGTGTAAGCCTCTACTCATGTCCAATAGAAGGGGGAGGAGTTTTTGACCGGGCGGTTTTTAAGGGACTTTTTACAACTATTAGAAATTACTTACCTACTCCACAGACCATATAAATAAACGTGGTGTAATGGTTTTGTTTAGTTTATTGTAAATAGATTTATTCATATTGTATATACATATTGGGGATCTTTTTAATTTGTTGGTTTATCCCCCAAAGATACGACGATTTTTTTATCATATTCCAAAGACTATTTAGGATTTTCATTGAGACAATGAGGTATTATGGTGGATGTATAAAAAAGGTTAGTGAGAATGTGTTGTTTTGGTGTTAGGAATATTCTTTGTATGCTTGGGTCAGTGCGTTATAATTAGCTGTTCCTTAAAGTTAAGACAGATGAAGAGCGTCCTTTTTTCCCCATCCCCTTTTTTTAGGCCTTGTGCCACATTTTCTGTATTTTCATAAATAACGTAATGGTTAGCAAGATTGTCTTGCTAGATCAATTACAACTGAACAGTGAGTTCGATTCTTACTGGATGCTTTCGGCCTTGTGTCACATCTAAGCTACGCTTTTTAAGCAATAAATATATATATATATATATATATATATATATTTTTATATATATATATATATATATATATATATATATATATATGTGTGTGTTTAAATATATATATATATATATATATATATAAAATACATACGAAATAGATATCTATATGAGTGTGTGTGATCGGATGCTATTTATGCATTTCCAGTGTTTTCATCCGATTTCAATGAAATTTTCTTTGTTTGATAGATAATTCTTCAGTTCTGGTTTTGAGTCCAATGATTGTTGGTAAAATATGGTATCTCCACTACTTCCTGTCCATTGTAACTCTCAGCAACGTTTTACTATTTACTATCTGTTCTTGGATATATATCTTTCATAAAAACTTTAATGAAAATAAATAGTTTAAATTATTACAATAATATTATTTATTATTATACAGTTCCTTTTTTATTTTTATTTCTTTTGTGATTGTTACATATCCCCCCCGCCCGTTTGGGGATGTGCCTCCGTTACCCAATTGTTGTTACTAATATTGATTTTCAGGTGGGCTATCTTTAAACTTAAACTGCTCCAATTGAACGGCAAAAAATTCATTTATTTTAAGAACCTATTCTCGAAGACAATTATACTTTAATATATATATATTTTAAATATTATCTAGGAATAATATATACGCATAATAGTAAATAGATAGGACCTCTGAATAAGCTAAGCACAGCTTGCGTTTACCGTTTATTGCACTTGTGCTTGATGCCAGTGCAAGCGACCGGAGTTTTCTTCGCAGGCCAAAACATATCAAGAATCTGTAACTGAGTCTGTCCGAAGATTAATTCACGTAAATCCTGATTCCCTTCTAACATCTAAAGCGATGCAAACTAATTTTGCAGCTGTGTTTGTGTTATAGCGATCAAAATATCGCGATAAACTTCAATCCCCTGCTGATTGCGCTCTGAATATAAAATATGGCATCTTTTAGCTGGAGTGCATGTCTTTTCTTTTCTTCTTTTTTTTTTTCTTCTTTTTCTCACTGGAAACTTATATCCGAATTTTTTTAGTTAAAAAAATTTTACATGTAATCGAGCATTTACTTTCCGATGGAGCGCTGAAAACTTCTGACCAAATAACCAAATATCAGAATTTGGAAGAAAAGGTTTCTTAGTCGGCACCGGTATGCGATTGATTTTGAACAAAGTGGAATAAAGTTAAACTCTGGTAAATTACTTTTCTAGTGTTATACTAGAAACACACCTATTCTGTTGTTAATAGACTCTCCCACTTATAATAAATAGTAGTAGTAGCAGTCGCCAGGGTGCTGAGTGGAGTTGGTGTGTCAGTCGATGTCGGACATTAAAGTATCAACCACCACAACTAGATTGCTGCGTCATTACCTATTATTTCAAGTTCCTAACGTTTTGTACGTCGAACCTTTTTTAGGACCGACTCAGTGAAATACAAGCCTCCACTGTGAAAACTACTCTACAACACTATACTGGCAGCAAACCACCTGCATACAGATAGAAAAATATAAATGCAGCAATCTAGTTGTGGTAGTAGATACTTTGATGTCCGACATCGACCTACTCACTAACTCACACTGAGCCCCCTGGCGACTGCTACTACTACTACTTATTACATGTGGGAAAGTCTATTTACAATAGAATAGGTGTGTTTCTAGTATAACATCTAGTTAAAGTGAGACAGAGAAGTTATTGCTAACATTTTTAAAATGTTTTTGTGAGGCATGTTAATGACAGTGGCGATAATGAAGGAAAGATGCCCTGACGACAGTAATTAGGTACTTATGAAGGAGAGATGCCCTGACGACAGTAATTAGGTACTTATGAAGGTAGAGATGTTTTTTAATTAGGTACTTATGAAGGAGAGATGCCCTGACGACAGTAATTAGGTATTTAGGAAGGAGAGATGCCCTGGCGACAGTAATTAGGTACTTATGAAGTAGAGATGCCCTGAAGACAGTAATTAGGTACTTATGAAGGAGAGATGCCCTGACGACAGTAATTAGGTATTTAGGAAGGACAGATGCCCTGACGACAGTAATCAGGTACTTATGAGGTAGAGATGCCGTGACGACAGTAATTAGGTACTTATGAAGGAGAGATGTTCTGCCGATAGTAATTAAGTACTTATGAAGGAGAGATACCCTAACGGCAGTATTTAGGTACTTACGAAAGAGGGATGTTCTGTCAATAGTAATTAGGTACGCATGAAGGCGAGATGCCTTGACGATAGTGATTAGCTACGTTTGAAGAAGAAATACCTTGATAATAGTAATTAGCTATGTAGGAAGGGGAGATGGCCTGATGATAGATATTAGGTACGTATAGAAGAGAGATGCCCTGATGAGAGTGATTACGTACCTGTGAATGAGAGATACCCTGAAAATAGTAATTAGGTACGTATGAAGAAGAGATGCCCTGACAATAGTAATTACGAACATAAGGCATTAATAATAATAATAAAAATAACAATAATAATACAAAAGGCAAAATAGCAGGAGGATACCTGAACCCCTGAACGTGATGGCTCACCATGGCACCCACGAACCAGCCCCCACGTATGGGTAAATACAGACCAACTATAATGTTGACACAACGAAAAATATTGCTAAACAGCATCGGTCGGCACGCGGGTCAACAAGGACTGCGATCGCCAGATTGGTATCGAAAAGTCTGCATCTTAGGAAAGTTGGCTCCTTGTGCCGCGCCAGGAAATTTTTCTCCCCGAAATCGATCCCCCAGATCTACAAATCAACAATTCGCCCTTGCATGGTGTATTGCTTCCATATATGGTCTGGAGCCCCTTCTGTTTGCCTCGGGGTTTTTGATAGGCTCCAGAGGCGGATATGCAATGTAGTTGGCCCTGCTCTGGCATCTCGTCTACAGTCACTCTCTCACAGACGGGCCGTCGCCTCTCTCTATCTTTTTTTTACAAATACTTTAATGGCAATTGCTCCGAGGAGCTGCATGTGCTGGTTCCCAGACTTCATGAGTTCAAGCGCCTGACGAGGTTGGCATCCCGCTCTCACCCTTTCACTGTCGAAACTATTAAATGTAGCCGTCTCTTCTACTCCAATAGCTTCATGTCTCGCACTTCTCGCCTGTGGAATTCCCTTCCCTATTCCAGTTTCCCTGAGAGCTATAATCTCCAGCTATTCAAATGTAATGTCAATCGACATCTCCAATTGCCTTGATCTATCCACTATCCTTCTCCTCATCCTTTCCTCTATCACTCTTATCTGATCTTGCTTCAAATTTTCTTTAACCCCTTGCGTCCTAGTGGCTTCTCGCCTTGCTTGGGGTGAAACGCTTAAAAAAAAAATGGAACAAACATCGCCCATCGAGGACTCGATGAAAATCACCCCAAGGAGAGTCCTGAAAAAAGCCCTCTATACTCATTAAAAGAAAATCTCGCAAAAAGGAACATAAATAAATGGTTTAGGGAAGAATATATTTTACACCGCTACGATAAATCCGACAACGACGTCAACAACGACCAAAGCCGGCCATAATATCTGGCGAGGAATCACCCTTCAAACAGGCTAAACATTGATGCCAGCAAACTAGCCAATGTCTGGCATGACATCATCAGGGGGAAAAAAAAGAATACCTGACATAGAACTCGATAGCATCAGAGAAAACATCAAAAATAAATTATACGTTAACATCGAAGGGCTAAATGCCAACAATAGAGGAGACACATGTAGTGGAACAAATAGAAACCATTTGTAATAATCCTTCTGGAGTCAGTCTTGTATCTTTCGACAGAGGACTGACGAGGCAGATTTTTTCCTGCAATAGTATGCCATTTCTTTCTGCAGTAGGCCAATTGCCATCCGAGGCTAAAGAACCCAGTCCTGCTATTTACGCATAGCTGAGGGACAAAATGATTAATACCTTTCCTAATACTATTAGCACGTGAGTGAATGTAATGGATTCGACTAGAATTCGAACTCGGCTCTTCCGATTCCTCAATCCGAGCCGCTATTCATTACTCCACCGTGTCTCTATGATACACAAGCAAACAGAGGAAGATAATGACGAATATGATAGAGAAACAGAGATGACATAAAGCATCCGATATAAAAGGGAAAATGAAAAGGAAATGTTTTTCGAGGAAAGGTCAACAATTTCAAATGTAAGAAAGAACAGTTAAATGAAGGAAACCATCAACCTCGATAAGCAAGCAATTAAAAAAAAATAAGGGACAAAATAGAAAGACCTATGAACGTGACAGAAAGTAATCATCAGCCTCGGCAACGATTGCAGAAACAATAGTGAAATAGTAAAAAAAACAAAGTAAACGAAAAAAAATGTTAGTCTGGAAAGAATAAATAGAAACCGAAATAATTAAACTACGAGGAAACTTTGAGTGAATCGGACAGTTTCTCAAAAACGAAAGAAAGAAACAGGAGGCAACTGAAACGAAGCCTTGGCATAAAGAATAAGATTGACGTACCAAAAGTTAAAGAGAAGCTGAAACAACAAATTCAAGCAAAGGCAAAATCAGGCGTTATGAAAAAAGAAACAGATTCTTCTGGCAAAATAAGATCTTCAAAGCAGATGCCAAGAAACTATATCGAGAACCGGGAAAAATAAAGTAGAGATGACCCAACAAATATCCAGCAAGTCGAAGAGTTCTGGTGCAAGATGTGGGAAAACTGCAAAATGCACAATGAAAGAGCTACACGGATCAAACAACAACAAAAGCAACAACATTCAATTACGAAGAAAAAGATCCGAAAAGAATATTATAGGAGAATACGTCTGATACTAGAAAGTGAACTTAATCTCTATCTATAAAAGGCAGGATGTGTGTGTGTGTGTGTGTGTGTGTGTGTGTGTGTGTGTGTGTGTGTGTGTGTGTGTGTGTGTGTGTGAGTAACGAATGCACGGCCGCAATTTTCGACGGATTTGCACCCAAATTTACATGCACGTGCTCCAAGTTAGCGGGAAGGCCAACACCGACTTTGCATTTCCCAACTCCCATCGATAGTGGAAATAATTGATTTTTTCATGCTTCTACGGCAATTTTCATGTAGTTTGCAGCCATTTTCTAATGGCCAGAGTGAGAGCCAATAGCTGGCTGCCACGAATAGGCAGGAAGATTCTATTGGCCAGCGTGAGAGCCAACAACTGACTGACACGAATGTTAACTAGCATGCTAGCACGCAAAAAAAATCAATAGCTGCATTCGTCACAAGTGGGAAAAATTTAAATCTGCATGGCACTTTGCTCCAATTGGCTCATTCGCTTGCTTAAACTCAACGTTGATTCTGATTCCGCAGAACTGGGTTGGGTGTGAAAAAGTATTTGTTGTTAATATTCTTTTTCCATTCGGTTTTTCCAGTTACGAGTCCTTTTTTAAAGCTGATCGTTTTGTGTTCATTTTGTTTAATTCTTTTTTCGTAACAGATTTAATGTTTAGTATAGAGCTTAGAAAAATTCGCAGTGTGAGATAGGCAAGAATTAAGGCATGTAGCAACATCAGCACGGCAAAGGGCACTCCTTTAAAGGCAAGGAATGGCAAAAATATTTTAAGTCAAGTGATAGCGATTGCTGTATGAGTCGTACGATTTTTGAATCAAGCACGGGCAACGCCGGGCCATGCTGCTAATGAGGCCAATAAAATGGAGGCTATCAACACCTTAACTATATCTGTAGTAACATACAGCTTCAACCCTATTAAATGGGAGTTAAATGACATTAAACATTGGACAAGACCAGAAAAATGCTTACCTAAATGAAGATGCACCACCCGAAATCAGATGTTGATAGGCTGTACGTAACAAGAGCTTTAGGGGGCCAAGGTCTAATCCAAAACTAAAAAACACAACAATCTTATTAGAAGCATACCTCCCAAAAACCAATAATAAAACACCAAATCCCTAGACATCTCGACATGGTAGCTGACAATACGAATAGACAGCTTCGGAACCATGAGACAAACAAATCCATCTCCCGCAAAGGACAGACCAGAACTCTCTCTGATCCAAAGAATAACTTCATACAGACCAGTACCCAAATATAGACTATTTTTGTTTTTGTTACCAATTGATCTGCAAAAACTACTCATCCTTTACTTCCTATCAGCTTCAGTCAAAGTGGATGCCACTTAGAAAACTAAACTTAAAAAAGGATCATTCGCTGGCAATTAAACAAAAACAGATCTTTTTCCACTGTATCATAAGACCACATTTGATTAATAACTTTGACTAAATTTATAATTATTATTTTTTCAGGGAAAAAGAAGTGATTTTAAAAAAATTCTAACTTGAACACTAAAAACTGCAACAAACGGATTGGAAACATCACTCACAAAAACTACTGACCCTCTCCTACAAATAGTAAAACACTAAATCCAATCCATCAACAAAGAAGCTGCACTCGTCAAGAAACAGCTTAATATACCTGAAATCCTACCAATAAAGAACGAAACGAAGACCATTTACGCCAAACGAGTAAAACAGAACGCAAAACAACTTGGTCAAATGAAATTTCAACAAAACTGGGATGGCAATGAAAATACCTAAAAAGAACGAAAGAAGTAGATGTGGACCAACAGAAAACACATCAGTGGCTGGGAGCAACGGGTTGAAAGCTGAGACAGAAGGACCAAAGCCTCGCAACCAGATCCTATCAGTGTCACATAATCAAGGATGGAACTAACCCGAAATGCAGGATCTTCAGAAAATATGATGAAACTGTCGACCATATTATCTCGGGATATCCGGAATTAGCCAAAAATGAATATACCCACAAACATAACAAGGTAACGGCATATGTGCATTGGAAGATATGCAAGAAGCACAAAAATCGAAACTACTGAGAGATGGTATGAGCACTAACCAGACAAAATAAACGATGTAACTATCCTCTGGGAAATGCCAAGTCAAACTGACAGGGAAACAGACCTGATATTATCATGAAATTGACTTGAATTAGCTTTCATTGTTCTTTATTTACATTATTCGGACTACTGACCTCATCTTTGTCGCCATATTTATTACAACGTTTCGGCCGTTGTACGCTCCGGCCTTCTTCAGGTGGTTGGAATGTCGAACTGAACCCTTTATTTCGCTCACTGGTCTTCTTGCAGTTGATGTTTAGTCCTTTCTTCTCGCTTTTCTTTACTGCCTTCTCTAGGAGTTCTTGCAATTTCCTTTTCGTGTCTGCTATCAACCCTATGTCATCTGCATATCTCATGTTGTTAAGATTGTGGCCGCCAATAGTGAATCCTGATAATATTTTTAATTCTCTCAGAATAACAAATCGCTTGCATACAGATAGACAATGAATTCAATAGATATACAAAAATAGAAAGGGATGTAAGACAAGGTTGTGTCTTCTCACCAGACTTATTCAACTTATAGATAGTTACGTAGATAGATATGAGCATACATACATCTCATATGGATTCATATGAACAGAGATGAATATGAAGATAGATATATATAGAGAGAGATAGATAATGAGCAGATAGATAGATAGATAGATAGATAGATAGATAGATAGATAGATAGATAAAATGAAATCATAGATAGATAGATAGATAGATAGATAGATAGATAGATAGATAAAATGAAATCATAGATAGATAGATAGATAGATAGATAGATAGATAGATAGATGGAAACATAGACAATGAATTCAGTAGATATACAAAAATAGAAAGAGAGGTAAGACAAGGTTGTGTCTTCTCACCGGACTTGTTCAACTTATACAGGTTTCCCAATACTGAACCGTAAAACTTGGTGCTTCGTCAAGTGTGCCTTTGGGAAAAAATGTTTTCTCTCTTTTAATTAAACCAAGAACTACGAAGATCATTACGTCATTGAAAAGTAGGCATGTTTATTTGTTGCCCTTGTTTTATTTTTTGCAAATATTTTTTAATGAACATTTTTTTTCTTTTGACGCGAGCTATCCCTGTGAAAAAGTCAAGACACAAATGACAGCGAATATCTGGCAGGCGTTTGACACCAACGGTAGGGTAAGGTTAGAGGCCCGAGCAATTTTGGAGCCAGTCCCTGATTAGATGCGGCCAACAGAGCAGCTACTGTGCATGTTAGCTTTTCATTAAAACTGTTCAGACTTCTTCCATTTTGTTTAATAACCTGGAAAAACGAGATGTCAAGGGGTAGATTCTCCCTGTACGCGGCATCTTGTCGTTGTAATAAACTTGTTATTGATAGAGAAGAGACGTAGCTAACCGAGAAGGCCAAGGAGTGTCAGAGGGAGTTGGGCTTAGACTAAGACAGGGGCGAACGAGCGCTCTGATTTTAGAGGTGGGTGGGTGTTTTAGATGCCGTATCTAGGAACAGGGGTTGGAAGGATCTAAAAGGTGTCGAGTTAAAAACGACAGGGGGTGGGGAATCCGGGCTGGAAAGTGTGAAAGATTAATGAAGTGCGAGCATAAGAAATGCACACACATACAAGCACACACATATATACGCACGTGTATGCGTGTATATACACTGACACACACGTCACATATCCCACATTATTTCTGAGATAGTTAATCCATTATATAGACACACACACGCACACATATATATTAATATATGTATTTAATAATATATATAATTATATTTATTTTACTTCAGATATAGGTATGAACAGATTTACATCTTATACGTCTTCATATTAAAAGACTTACATTTTATATAGCTTGAAATGAACACAGATGAATATGAAGATAGATATATAGATAAATTATCAACAGATTTAGATAGATAGATAGATAGATAGATAGATATGAACAGAATTACATCTCATAGGACTTGATATGAACAGACTGAGATGAATATGAAGATAGAGAGATAATGAACAGACTGCGATAGATAGATAGATAGATAGATAGATAGATAGATATTGTTGCATGTAACAATGAATTATCATTACGTTATTAATCAACTACTCTTGATTTCTGTCTGTATCTCTGAAATGAGGCATGATGATTATTTGCATTATTTACATTTTCTCATCTTCACTGCCGTATTCCTAACGTTTCGGCTGTTGTACGCTCCCGCCTTCTTCGGGTGATTGGAATTTCTTTAGAACCCTTTTTTTAGATTGTTCTAGTTCAACGTGCCATGCCTCTTCCGGATGTCTCAATTTTTTACCTTTAACTCAACTCTCCAAGTATATTTTTTGCTTCATAACTAGTCTAGTCACTGGATCTAACCAACATCTTTATCCACTGGATCATCTCTGTATAGTTATTTGGTACTTAAGCCTAATGTCTCAGCAACGATTTTTACCAGTGTTCATATTGCAATTTTTTCTGTGATTATTATTGCATTTTTACCAGAGCTTATATTGCAATTTTTTGTTGCTATTCATTGATTTTCTCTAGCACTCCTTATTACTGGTTCCCATATTGTATTCATTTTTATGCTTGGTCACCTCAGGAGTTTTTTGTGGTCTAGCATATGTGCTGATTCTTTAAGTTTTCGTATTGTCCAGTGGTGATCTCTGCTTATCGTTCAGCCTGCCTACACTATGTGAAGGGATTATCGGAGAAAATGCAAAGAATCTGTAGTCCATATAGCATCAGGACAACCTTCAAAAGAGGTTCAACACTTCATAGACACCTCTTCCGAGTAAGACCCCCCCCCATAGAGGAGAACATGACTAAAGACTGTGTGTACGGCCATCCCGCCCGTGCAGCTTTTTTAACCATAAGTATAGCACACCTAAAAACTATATAAATATATATCTATATAAAAGTCAGGATCAAATATATATATATATATATATATATATAGTTGTATATTTAGGCAGTAATCCTTCGTTTATGCATGTTTCATTAACAAGGACAGACAAGGTACTACGGTTAAGCTTTTTATTTAATTTTGGCTTTTTCTTTTTTATTATTAAAGCTTCCATAATAATAATGAAAAAGAAAAAGTCATCTCTTAACAATATTAACTACGAACAAGGCCACAATATGCTAACCGTATGTATGTATTTGATCCCAATATATATATATATATATATATATATATATATGTATATATATATATATATATATATAAATTGTTATCAAATATGAATTAGAATCCAACATAATCAGAGGTTAATGATCAAATGCGAAACGTTTATTAATTGAACACATTTCGAATTTATTTAAGTTTCATGAAACATTTTTGGGAAACGAATACAGAAGAAAGTTTTTCGGTACTTAGTTCTGTATTGTTTGTTTTTCTTTAGTCAGTAGACCTCACCTGTCTTTGTCTTGTGGTGTTAAGGTGTGTGGCGGTGTATGTGTGTATGTATGGTGTATGTGTGTGTGCGTACGCGCGTGTGTACGTTCAGATTCTAAGATATTGCCATGTCTATGCGTTAGTGCATCATATTTCTAGTTTGTCTTGCGGGATATGGTTGATAAAGTGTGCGAGCGTGTGGGGGGGGTCGT
>CAHIKZ030001965.1:0-72500 GCA_903632075.3 Acanthosepion pharaonis | reverse complement strand
ACACACACACACACACATATATATATATATATATATATATATATATATATATATATATCAATTACTTTATTTTTGACTCTTTGGTTTTGTCTATCTATGTCTTTATCAGTATATGTATGTGTGATTTGTTTATATATATCAATATCTTTAATTATATGCATTATGTGTTCTTTGACGTTGAAAATCTCTATTTCCTGTGTCGTCCGTGTTTTATGGGTGTTTATATATCTAAATACAAAAACATGTTTTGTATTATGAGGAGAGTCTGTCTTGTCTTTTTGTAAAACTTCTTCCTATAAAAACTATGATTTTAATGAATTCAGAGCCCCTCAGATGTATCTAAATTGTTACGATGTTTGACTCTCTTTAGATTATTGTACCATGCTCAAAAACAAAATTTTATATTAAAATTTAAAAACAAGGAATCAATAATATATATATATATATATCTATAATAATTAATATATATATAATATAATATATATATATATAAAATATATATATATATATATATATTTTATATTTTTTTTTTTGTCATACGATTGAAAAATTTCTAAATCTTCGCTTGAGCATGAAAACAGGGCTTGATACCTTAACCCAATTTAATTTTAATAATTATATTGAGGTTTTTAGATTCTCTCGTTTTTTGAAACATGAGAATTGAATTTTTATGTAGCGAAAAATCATATTTTTTTTTGTTCTAATTATAATTTAAGCTCTACTTCTGTATGGAGCTCTGTTTTTAAAAAAATAAAAACAAAAATACTAAAAAAGTCCGGATTATTTATTTGACGTGTTCCTTCCTAATTTTCTACCTATCTACAAACACACACATATATATATATATATATATATATATATATATATATATATATATATATATATATATATATATATATATATATATATAATTTTTTTTTTAAATAATTTTTATTTTTAAACTTAATTTGGTTAAATTTAAAATTTGTAATTTTATTTTTTAACTTTTTAGTCAAATTAAAAATTAATCTGTTAGAATGATTTCTAATTTAGACTAACATTAACAATAAGGCATTAATAAATTCTATCTAAGGTTCATTGTCAAATTTTTTTGAATTTGTCATATACTTGTATTTTGATTGGTTATTGTAGTTTACGTAACAATCCCCATAAAAAAAAAAATATTGGTTGATTTAAACCTTTTAAAACTCTTTCTTCTGCAATCAACACCATCACTTGACAAGACACCGGAAGTGTTGAAACAAAATAGTTATTTTAAGAATGTTGTTATAACATGTTTATGTTATAATTTTTTAATAAATACCATATATATATATATATATATATATATATATATATAAACAAAGAACAGTAAGATATATAATCTGGTGTTCTTATAGATATTTTTATTTTTACAAAATAGTGCTCAATGTAAATTTACAGAGCATTAATATTATAAATTAACTGATTTAAAATATGTTGTTTTTTTTTCGCTACACAGTTCTAACCATGTTTAAAAAATGGAAGCTGAAAGCTTCGAATTTAATTTTGTAATTGAATTAAAGACATTAGTTCCATTTCATCCTCAAGCGAATTTTGGAGTAACTTTTAAAATTACTGGGTTTTAAAGACACAGCAAAAATCATAATTTACGTTTCCAAGGATACAGAGAGATCCAATTCAACCAGACAAGGAGTGTTTGCGTGTTCATTATCGCTGTATTTTGATGTATCAGTTATTAGTTACGTTTTGGTAGGGGTAGGGATGTATTTTTCAATGAAATCTGACATCCGTTAAATGCATGTCGTCTGGATTTTTAAAAAAAATTTTATTGCTAACGGCAAAAATTCTTACGGCATTTTTTTCTATTTGTATATTTAAAGATTTTGGGGGGGTTAGGTTAGAATCCGTTTTATTTAACTACGATTTGAAAAATATTTTCACTTTTAATTCTTAATATGCTATATTTCTTTTAAGAACAAGTAAATGTATTAGAATCACTTACAGTATGTAGAATTATTTTCACATCAAATATAAGTATGCATATTACTAGGTCACAATTTTTTTTTAAATTTATATTTAAATATTATTTAAGTAAAATTTATGACAATGACGGCAAAAATAACTAATTAATTTCACTGATTTAGTAAACTTTTATTTTTTATATAAAACCTAGTAATATATTGCTTCTCATGTAAGTACAAAGGACATGGGTCATTCAAAAGTTTACTAAATCAATGAAATTTTTTTGGCTCCACATCAATATGGCCGATGCTAACCTCCAGGAGAGCAAATCTTTGCATTTGCTGGGTCTTACATTTTCCACTGACATGAAGTGGAACGATTATAAGGAATTAATCGCTATGTCTGCTGCTAGAAAAATTGGTCCGCTGGGTTATGCCAGATGATTTTTCTCTCTCAAATCCATCTTGCTTCTTTATAAGTCTACCATTCGTTTGTGTATTGAATATTTCTACCACATCTGGTCTTGTGCTTTTGATATGTATCTAGAGATTCGTGTCAAACTCCAAAAAAGAAACTGCAGTATCATTGATTCTAAACTAACATCTCGGCTTCAATCACTTGCCCACCACTGTAACCTAGCCTCCCTGTGTATTTTATAGAAATATTTTCATGGTGATTGTTCTGGTGAGCTTTCCTCTTTCGTACCTAGCGTTCACGAATTTAAGCGCAGAACTAGATTGGTAGCTACACCCTTGTGCAAATTGATTGAAACAAAACGAATAATTCCGTAATTATTTACTTTTTTTGTATTTTTCAAATGAAGCATGATTCAATACACATGTTAGTACAATGTATGTCCATTCCATGAAGTCGTTCCTTGCAGATTGACCACAGATTCTCGGTTGGATTTCAATCAGGAGAGTTCCCGAGACAGTCTATGGTAACTTGATTGGTCACTGGCAAGGCTTGTCAGTGTGTTCATGCAGCGTTAAATTTTTCGTACGCTTCCTTATAGTAACGTCCATCACTGACAATAGCCATAGTAATCGACAATCGAGACAATAGTGTCTGGGCTTGATAAAAATCTGATGCAGTCACGGATGTCGCAATATTTTTCAAGAACAAACAAATCTTATCTTACATAGATTCATATTACCGCACACCACTGCAAATAACCTAATCCGAGGAAAAAATAAAAATGGATTACACCCTGTCACTCCAATGGGTCTCAAATTGACCGTATGGTGAAAGAAAGCAAACTAAAGCAGTTGTTTCAATTAATTTGCACAAGGGTGTAGGTGTCGTTATTATGCTGAGTGCAAGTGTAAATTCTATTCTAAAAGCTTCTTCACTCGCAGTTCTCACTTGTTTCTTGCTTTGTTTCGTTTTTTTTGTTTTTTTGTTGTTTTCTTGTTGTTGTTTTTTTTGTTTTTTTGCTAAAAGATTTTTCTGCTAAACATTTAAATGCAACGCCAACCGTCATCTTCTGTCTTCTTCTAATCCTTTAATTGGTCGTCTATATCTAAATGCAACCGCCACTTCTACTCCAAGAATTTCTTTTCTCGCACATTCCGCCAACGAAGATCACTTCCATTTACTTACTTCCCTGATAACTACAATTTTCAAAAATTTAAATACAACGTCAATCGCCATCTTCCGTCTCCTTGAATCTTAATCTTTTAATGCCTTCTGGTTCCTCAAAGTTTTCTCACTTTCTTTCACCCTCAGTAACCCTTTTAATGGCTTCATCGCCTTGCTTGTAAGGAAAAGATTTAAAAAAAAAACATAGATGGATGGATCAGGAAGAGAATTAAATGCCTCAAAAGATTTGTTAAAAAGTAAGCATACATGATGAAAAAATACATTGAGTAATGTTTCTGTAGCATGCTTGTAATTAGTATCAATCTTAATCTCAAAGTTATATTTAGGGACATGACTATTTGAAGACTACAGTTGGCGTCCGTCAGGGCTGTTTGCTTTCCCCAATATTGTTCGATCTCTCTCTCTTGGGAACCCCTTGAAGACCTTCAGTTCGTCATATCCATAGGAAGGAGAATCATTAATTAACGCTTCGCTAATGACATAGACTTGTTGGGTGGGACAACTCTGAATTGCATGGTCTCACCCACAGATTGACAGACAGAGCAGGAGCGTATGGAATGGGAGTGAGCACTAGGAAGAGTAATGTCTTGGTCAACAGCACAACCAACATCAGGGCCTAGATCTTCATGAACGGAGAAGAACTGGAAGAAGTAGACGCCTTTAAATATTTTGGCGTTATCCTCACCAAAGCTGGACGATCTACAACAGAGATCAAGACCAGACCGGATGTGGCAAACTCAGTAAGATTTGGAAGAGAAAACACATCAGCATTCCAACCAAGATGATGAAGCTCTACGAGTCCTTGGTTCTATCCATACTGCTCTATGGATGTGAAAGCTGGACTCTGATAGCAGAAACCACTAAGAGTGTCCAAACATTTGAAACAAAATGCTTCAAACGCTTTCACGGGATCTCCTGGAGAGAACACAAGAGAAACGACTTTGTACAGGGCCAAGTAACGTAACTGGCAGACCCCTAAGAGCCCCTCTTGTTAACAGTAAAATGAAGAAAGCTGTTGTAACTTGGATATGCCATACGCCACAATAGCCTACCCATGACGGGCGAGAGGCAGTCCAAAAGCTGGATGGACAACATCAAAGAATGGACCAGAAAATTGTAACTAAAGAAAATTGTAACTTATCAGTCAAAACGCTCCAATGTTGCATGTTGTCCTCTTCGCTTGACGAGATTGTATTATATGTCAGTCCTGGTCGATTGTAAGCTGCGCAAGAGTCACAACTCACTATTTCTAAGAACATGCAAATCAGTTTCACTCCTCACCAATCATAAGGGGCGCAAGCGGCGCGAGTCGTGTAGAATATTTTAAAGAACATGCAAATCAGTTTCACTCCTCACCAATCATAAGGGGCGCAAGCGGCGCGAGTCGTGTAGAATATTTTAAAGAACATGCAAATCAGTTTCATAAATTCACCAATCATAAGGGCGCAAGATAGGCGCGAGTCGTATAATATTTTTTTCAAGAACATGCAAATCAGTTTCACTCCTCACCAATCATAAGGGGCGCAAGCGGCGCGAGACGTATAGACTATTTTAAAGAACACGTAAATCCGTTTCACTTCTTAAACGGCGCATGTCGAGTCTTCTTCTTCTTCTTCTTCTTCTTCTTCTTCTTCTTCTTCTTCTTCTTCTTCTTCTATGTGTCGCGTTGCTTCAGGACGTAAGCGATCATGGCTCGCTACAACATATTGTCCTTTGTATATCATAGTAAATTTATGTTTTTGCTATTTTTCCTACTTTCTGTCTTGCCAAGCATTGACACAAATTCGTTAGGTAGATTATTTGCTGCTTTCTTTTGTACCTGTTGCCTTCAATATATGTTCTGTGTCATATTTCTTGACCTCTCTTTTCCTCCTTATATAGAAATTTCAACTGTCTTTTTCAATCTTAACTCAAGTGGCTGTGAGGGAGTGTAGCGAACCTCATGGCTTTTTAGAAATATATTCGTTCTTTTATAATAAGTTAAATAGATCTTCTTCTTACGCCTCTTCCCGTGTTTGTGTATTCGCATTCAGGCGGTTTGCTTCCAGTAAATCTTCTGTGTTATGTCATGACTGTCGTATATTTTGAACGCCTACAGGCCCATTCTTATGCACCGTATCGACACGCATTTATTTACCAAGCATTATTGCAACTGTAACCAGATTGCATGTTGTGTCGTCTGTTTAAAACCAAATATGGGTGAAAATAAAAGACGTTAATTTCTGCTTTGTTTATTGTCCGTTCATAATTTTGTTCAATTATTCTATTGATCTTTTTTTTTTATTATTTCCGTTTAAGAGATATTAAAACGAACAGTGTGTGGTCGTTCTGCAGATATTCAAACCCATAAAATAATTATTTTATGAATTTGAACGCTAGCGGTGTCTGTTATGTGGTGTAATTTTAATGCTCTTTTGTTTGTTTGCTTTTTTAGCGGTACATCAACTCCTCATGGGTCATTTAATGCTGAAATTCAATTTTCTTGGGAACATTAGTAATTTCTTTTATAAAAATGTATTGCTGGTATTTTTTTTACAAAAATGCATTGCTAGTATTTTAATTATTTTATTCATGTATTGCTGGTATTTTTAAAAACAAAAATGTATTGTTGGTATTTTCTTACTAAAATGTATTGCTGTTATTTTTTTACAAAAATGTGTACCTGCTGTTTTTTTGTTTTATTTTTTCGTTTTTTTTTTTTCACAAAAATGTATTGCTGTTATTTTTTTTTGCAACAAAATATATTGCTGGTATTTTTTTTAGAAATATGTATTGTTGCTACTTTTTAAGAAAAATGTATTGCTGCTATTTTTTATTTTTTTTTACAATAATGTTTAACTGTTATTTTTGTTTTGTTTTTTACAAAAAATAGTTGCTGCTATTTTTTGGCAAAAATGTATTTCTGCTATTTTTTTTTTTTACCAAATATATATTGCTGCTATTTTGTCTTTCTGGTATTTTTTTCTTTTTTACAAACCTGTTTTGCTGGTAATTTTTTCACTATGAAAATGTATTGCTGGTATTTTTACTATAAATTTACTTTATACTTTCATAGTGTTCTGACCCAGTTTGGAAGTTAACTATTTGCCTGTAGCTGGGAGCCTAACATGTATTACCACCCCAGATCAGGGTGGACCTGGGAACAACAGCAATTAAGAGGTGGTTCCACACTCCTCAAAACCTCCCGATCAGAGAACTTCCTGCCGGATGGAGTTTATCGTCATACCCAGGATGGTGAAATTTTATAACGATGGGCTTTTCATTGCCTACGTCACTCTCCTCTGTATTTTTACTACTTTCAGTTGCTGGGGAAATAGTACTAAGCATACTGAAAATATTTAACTATGCAATTCTTCTGTTCCAAGTACTCATACAATCATGTGTATAATTATTACCGTTATAAGCTATATTATTTTTATTGTTCTCTGATAAAGCCTAAATGTTTTTCAGGGTTTCATTTTTTCTCTTTCAATCTAATTTCAGTATCTCTTGGAAAAACTATTTCCACTATTTTACAAATGTTTTTTTTATATATTTTTATTAAAGAAACAAACGATTAAAACATTAACTAGATCTGGTCTGGATTAGTTAATCCGATATTTCATTAATGTTTGTTCAAGTACTTCACCGATTACCTGGATTATCTGAGATAAGAATTAAATAATTTAGTCGGATGATTCAAACTTCTGCATAATTAAATAACTAAATTGTCGCAAAAAAAAAATGAAAATTTGTCAATTTTTGAAAGATTTAATATTATATAATCAAATAATATTTTCAAAAACTTTGTACATTTTTTATGAGAGAAAGTGAGTAATTTTTGTTTGGTTTCATGTAGTCTCTTCAAATTCTAATGATGAAAAGTTTATCTACCCATATTCTAGTAATTTTATTGGGCATGAAGGGAATGAACATTTGTCTTGGCTTCACACAACTAGTCGAGTTCTTCATTCTTGTTCTAAGATCCCAAGAATAGATGTAACAGAAAAACACAATTTCCACACAGGTGGAGATAACAAATTAAAACCAAATTTATAAAATTACTAGAAAGCATATATCTCTAACTACACACCAATCTTCATCTAGCTAAGTCGCACACACTCTTCACTCAATTCAAAACAAATTTTAAAGCAAACTCAAATATACCGGAGTACTGGCCATTATCAACGCGACTCTCAGAAGACTACAACTATATCCGTTTCCCTTATCTCTATCTATAAAAGCCAGGAGGTGTGTGTGTATGTGTGTGTGTGTGTGTGTGTGTGTGTGTGTGTGTGTGTGTGTGTGTGTGTGTGTGTGTGTGTGTAACGAATGCACGGCCGCAATTTTCGACGGATTTGCACCAAAATTTACATGCACATGCTCCAAGTTAGCGGGAAGGCCAACACCGACTTTGCATTTCCCAACTCCCATCGATAGTGGAAATAATCGATTTTTCATGCTTCTACGGCAATTTTCATGTAGTTTGCGGCCATTTTCTACTGGCCAGAGTGAGAGCCTATAGCTGGGTGCCACGAAAAGGCAGGAAGATTCTATTGGCCAGCGTAAGAGCCAACAGCTGACTGAAACGAATGTTAACTAGCATGCTAGCATGCAAAAAAATCGATAGCTGCATTCGTCACAAGTGGGAAAAATTTAAATCTGCATGGCACTTTACTCCAATTGGCTCATTCGCTTGCTTAAACTCAACGTTGATTCTAATTCCGCAGAACTGGGTTGGGTGTGAAAAAGTATTTGTTGTTAACATTCTTTTTTCATTCGGTTTTTCCAGTTACGAGTCCTTTTTTAAAGCTGATCGTTTTGTGTTCATTTTGTTTAGTTCTTTTTTCGTAACAGATTTAATGTTTAGTATAGAGCTTAGAAAAAATTCGCAGTGTGAGATAGGCAAGAAGTAAGGCATATAGCAACATCAGCACGGCAAAGGGCACTCCTTTAAAGGCAAGGAAGGGCAAAAATATTTTAAGTCAAGTGATAGCGATTGCTGTATGAGTCGTACGATTTTTGAATCAAGCACGGGCAACGCCGGGCCATGCTGCTAGTATAGGCTATAAGAGAAGCAGTACAGGGCAGACCGCATAGAGAAAGAGAGCCTTCACACACAAACACTAACCATAGAGGCCACCCGAGAGCACGGCTGATTTGGTTTGGTTTGTTTTGTTTTACTGCATATCAATGTGTTATTTAATGCCGACAAAATATTTATTGCTGGTAATATTTTTCCAAAAATGTATTGCTGGTAATATTTTTTTAAGAATGTATTACTGGTAATATTTTTTTTTCAAAAATGTAATGTTGGTAATATTTTTTCAAAAATGTATTGCTGGTAATACTTTTTCTTTCAAAAATGTATTGCTGGTAATATTTTTTTCAAAAAATGTATAGCTGGTAATATTTTTTTTAAATGTAGTGCTACTAATATTTTTTTCTAAAATATATTGCTGTTAGTATTTTTTCTTTCAAAAATGTACTTCTGGTAATGTTTTTTCAAAAATGTACTGCTGATAATAATTTTTCAAAAAAAGGTATTGCACGTTTTAAAACCTATTTTTACACTTTCACAGTGCTTTGACCCCAGTTTGGGAGTTAACTATTTACCCATAGCCGAGACCCTAACAGGTGCTACCACCCCGGGTCAGGGTGAACCTGCGAACACCAGCAATTAAGAGGTGGTACCACGCTCCTCAAAATCTCCTGATCCTTACTGTCGGACGTAGTTTATCGTCTTACCCAGGACATCAGCTGACGTCATGTCCCTACCACTTCTGCTGCAACACCCTAATGTCTTTCAACAATAAGACAATGGATAATCTACTTATTATACTTACTACTACAAGAGATGACGTCATCCCATTACGACTTTTACTATTAAAGACCATAATTGTTTCAACACTAACACTCTGTATAGTCTAGTTACTACAATAGGTTTACTACAATTACTGACGTCATACTTCTGCAAGCTTTACTAACACGCATGCTAATATGTATGAACAAGACGACTGTTCGATAGTGTTGAAACTTGACTAATGCATGGAATAATAATACAACACAAAATGTACTTAGAACAAAATGTATTGAAACAAGAAAGTGTACACAATATTTACATATAGTCTTTTGTATATTTCTGGGAAGACAGTTCCTGGAGAATGTGTTGACTTAGTCGCAGTCGGGCAGAGTCTCTGGATTGAATCTCTTGATTCCTTCCCTCGTCTTCCCGGTACCAACCATATTTATATGGTCGGTACTCCACTATGCAAATTAGGTGGATCCTACCACAACAGATAGTAAGGTGACTACACTAACATTACTAATACTAACGACATCATATACCTACTACATTTACTATCTGACAAGTGCCATACGTGATACACGCTTAGGCTTTCGTTACATGACTGACTAAGCAGAGGACTTTCCCGAAGTAGGCTGCCTTTTCTTTGTAGACTGGTTGAAAAACAAGGCTATGGGACCCAGTCTGTCCTGCTATTGGACCCATAACTTGAAGGAGAAAAGATGGATTCATACATTTCCCTAAGGTATTTTGCGCTTAAATCCTACTGGAATTCGAACTCGGCTATCCGATTTCTCATTACGAGCCGATATCTATTATACCACACCGCACATCCCATTTAATAGCAGATATCCTAAATTACATTAACAATAAATCTATTGGATATTTTCGTGACTGCTACAATTGCTAGAATTTCTGTCGTCAACGTATTAGCCTTCTTTTAAACATTGATGGCGCCTATCCGGAATCCATCATAAAAATTCAGAATGTGGAATTGGTAAGTACTAAACACTTCAGATACTTCGGCATATAAATCAGCCATAACAAATTAAGTATAGAAGAAAAAGAAACTGAACATAGAAAAGAGGTAGTTTTGCCCAACACTGCAAATTGCTGCGAAACAAAGTGTTATATACCGTACCTATGAACACTAATGTATATGTCTCAGTCCTCATAAATATGTTGGACACTATTGTAAGTGGGGGTAATATGCTGTCTAAGTAGTCCACCACGAGCAGTGGTTTACCTACTTCAAGCCGCTGGCGAGTATTGTATTTTGTTGATGTTATTCTCATTTCATTTCCAACTTCCGTTTTGGTTATTCCTTATTCAGTAATCCTTCCTAGGTTACAACACAAAGTAATCCAGCACTCGTTTCTATGATTCTAACGATTTTTTCCCGTTTCTCAGTACCTTGCTTAGCTTTTGGAATACTTCTTTCGCTAGTCCAATACGTGTTCGGATCACAGAGTCGCATTTTTCATCCTCTGTTAAAACACTTTCCCTATATTTAAACTTCCTTCCATTTTCTTGATGTTGAATTCTCCAAATTGTCATTCGCATCCTGGTATCTTTTTCTTACTGATGACCATACTTTCTATGTTCATGAAGTTGATGGTTAGTACTTTTTCTTGTTTTCTTCTACTACCCTGTACTATTCTTTAAACAGAGTAAATTTACGTCAACATGAGAAGGCATTATATATATTTTATTTTCTCTAAAACTTCATCATTGCTCACGTATTGTTATATACCGTACCTATGAACACTAATGGGCATGTCCCAATCCTCATAAATACGTTTGACACTATTGTAAGTGGGGATAATATGCTAAGTAGTCCACCATTAGCAGTGGTTTACCTACTTCACGCCGCTGGCGAGTATTGTATTTTGTTGATGTTATAAAGATTAGCATTTCATTGAAGGTTGAAGAGCGTCCTGCTTCTTCTTCATGTTGCATTTTCCTCCTTGGAGCGAACATGTTTACACCGTCGACTTCGATCACGTGACCACAATCTACAAAAGCTAATCCCCATCGCAGACGCCTGCTCAGGCACATTTGTGTATATACAACACCCACAGATCCTACCTGCATCTATGCTGATCGGACCTTAGTTACAGCTTCTGAGAAAGAGCGCGTTATCTAGCGCGATCAAGTGTGAACAAGGCTAGCACGCTCAAACCCTCGGACATGATGGCTTGTGACTTCGTGCTAGCACAACGACCGACGGTCCTCAAGGGATCCGTCTTCCTAATTTCATTCATAAGGCTTGGGTCAACGCCAACCTGCGGTATTTACTTTTCAGGCACTTTTCGTAGGTGCCACACGCTTCAAACCGATAGCATCAAGAAGTCACTTTCCAGAGAAATCAACCATGGTGAGATTCGAACCCGGGTTTCATGGTCAGAAAGCGAGCGTTCTAACCACGTGACCACCTATAAGCACACATGTGCAGAAGGCAATGTGACAAATCTAAAAATATACTATGGCGAAGGGCGGGTAATTTTTGACTTACCCTTGTATGATAGAGAGTCCTGTTTGGTGTCTTATCCAACTGCGGTACTTTCATATTGGTCTGTAATGCCTACCATTATCCAGATAATGGTACCAGTACCAAGGATTCACCGTTGACCCGAAAAAGACGAATCTCGTTTGGAAAAGTATCTCTATCAAGTAACCCTCAAGGGCAAAGATTTTATTTTATTTTTATTTATTTATTTATTTTTATTTTGTAACTGGCGTTTGCTGACAACTTGAGGAAGACGAATTGGATCTTTGTGAACGCGGTTCCGGACGACAAAATCAGCTCCATTATCAATTATTGCCGCGTCCAGTGTGTATCGCGCTAACGTCAGTGTACTGAACATTAGAAATACATTTTAAATCCTCTCTATTCTATAGACACAGGGTGAAGAAGGCAAAACAAGCGATTACATTTCAGTTTCAAATTTTAATTTTTATCCCCCAGCCATACTTTCGACATTGTGTTACATGTAAGCTACACTTAGAATATCATACATTGCATGAAACAGCTAGAAGTTGAAAAAAGGTTTCTTCAGAAGGGATTGGCAGACGAGGTGGGGGTTCCCGTCGGGATGTATGTAGATGTAGTATCTGTTCCGTTCCGGGGACCTTCTCTCCTCCCTTACATCCCCACCACGTTCCATAATATCTGTTGCGTAGCGGTGGTATGACTAGATTAGACACGCTAAGACCAGCGGAGACACTCGGGTACCCACGTTAAAAACCGATCTTGTGGGGGTGGGGAAGGCAAAATCTCGGAAAAGATCTAAAGTCATGATAATATGTAAATTTCCACGTTATGTAATGGTCAACAAGTTAGTCTTGCTATATAACTTACGACTAAAATTATAAAGTCATGATAATATGCAAATTTCTAAGTAGGAATTGTTTCATCTTATTAACATGAGTATTTGGGCACTTCCACGTTATGTAATGGTCAACGAGAAAGTCTTGCTATATAACTTACGACTGAGTAGTGAGTTCGATCCTCGCTGGGTGCTCCAAATTTTCGGACTTGTGCCACACCTAAATTACGCTTAGTAAATTGTCTTATTAACCTAAGCCTTTGAATGCCATTGTAGTTAAACTGCTAATTTCCAGAAACAGTGTTCAAACCATCCAAAAACGATTGCTATGATTACTGGGTCTGTTTTAAGTTAAAAAAAAAACTCAGAATCTTACACCCAATCCGAACGAAAACAAATCTACATTTACAGTAGCTCACTTTCCTAAGTGAACTGTGTTTTATAGTTTACGCAAAGGCGTTCAATAAAGTACGCCACAAAGAATTATTGGAACAGCTCAGCAGTTAGAATAATCAAGAACTTATACTGGCAGCCAATCGCCAGCATATAGAAATCTGAGTTCAGCAGATATACAAAAATAAAAAGGGGTGTACGACAAGGTTGTGTCTTCTCACCGGACTTATTCAACCTATACAGCGGGACGATTCTGAGAGAACTAGGAGTCCTACCGGGATTTATTATTGGCCGCCACAATCTTAACAACATAAGGCATGGAGATATCACAGTGTTGATAGCAGAAAGAAACTGGAAAACCTTCTACAGAAGGTAGTAAAGGAAAGCAAGAAGAAAGGATTAAACATCAAGGATTAGCAAAAAGATAATCCCAAAAGTGTGAAGTGTAAATCAGAGGTACCAAAATCAAACAAATGTGGAAATTTAAATATCTGGGGGTTGTTCTAGCAGAGAACGGAAAAGAGCGACACTGAAATCTGAAGTCATATTGGGATAACCAATGAAGCATTCCAAAAGCTAAGCTTAGTATTAAGAAAGAGGATATTTTTGCTAGAAACAAGGAAAATAATACTGAACTGCTCCGTTATCACTGCCCTCCTATAGGGTAGTGAGTGCTGGGCGATATCTTCAAAGATGAAGAGGAGATTTGAAGCAATCAGAAATGTGCTTCTGCAGAATGATGATGAGGATACCATGGACTGAACATGTGAGCAACGACAAAGTTTTGGAGAAAATGGAAACAAAAAGGAAACTTATATTAACATCAGGAAGAGACAGTTGAGGCTTTTGGAATATATAATGAGGAAGGAGGGCTTGGAAAATCTGATACTCACGAGATAGAGAGAAACTGAGACAGAGGAAAGCAACGCATAACATACTTGATGAATTTGAGTAAATGTATGGCAGGACAATGCTTAGGAGAAATAACAAAATGGCATAGTTTATTAAAGGCTTCCAAGGGACAGGAAATTGTGAAGAGTCATGATCGACTACGTCCTGAGGGGACACGACACATAAAGAAGGCTTACTGTATTTTCTTCTGTTTCGTAGGTGAAATTGACTGTGTGTTCAATCCTATTTGGTATATCAACAAGGTCTGGTATTGGTGTGTCTTGCAGTTGTATTAATAAGGCATCATCAATATATCGGTAGTAGCGTGTTTTTATCTTTTTTTTTTTTTTTTTGGAGTGGGGGTGAGAATGCGCTGAAAGGGATGACCTCACTATAAACATTTTAAAAGGGATGCCATTAAATTTCACTTAGAAAACAGAAATAGTGATGCTGTCTTCCCAAAGAACACATTGGCAACATTAAAACATGGAGATGGCTTGATGATGTTTTGGGGTTGTTTTAGCTCAAGGGGGACTAGACCATTAATTACAATAAGCGGAATAATGAAATCTGCAGACTATATCAAAATTCTGGGTGAAAATCTACAACTATCAGCGCAAAATCTTCATCTAGGTTGAAGATTTACTTTCCAGCAAGATAGTGACCCCAAACATATGCCTAAATCAGTGACTGTGTGGCTTCAGAAAAAGAAGGTTACAATTCTGTCATCGCTTCAATGAATCCTGACTTGAATCCTATTGAAAATCTATGGCAAGAATTGAAAGTTCGAATAAATTGTCAGTCTACAAAAACCTTCAGGAATTAGAATGTGTAACTATTGAAGAATCAAAGAAAATCCAAAAAAAGACTTGTCCAAATCTAATTAAAAACATTAAAGAATGATTGTAACAAGTTATAAAGATAAGAGGATATATGCGATTGACTATTAAAATTGTAAAAATTGCTTAACTTTTTCTATTTTTCATACTGTAGGAATAATTTTGTCTTTTCCTATTTTGCATAATTTACCGGTCAAATTTGTATTTCACCTTTTGTTCTGAAAACTGTTTTATATTCGTTTTTTGTGCTTATTAACATATAAGAAAACTGATATCATTCTTTCGTTTAGAACAGTATTTCTAGATCTTTTTAAGTAACGGCACAATATTGTTAAATAAAACCATAGATTTTTAAAACAAACACACAAATATGAACTTTATTTCAATGTTTCTATTCAACTATTTGTACAGCTTGTTTAGTTGGAAATCTCTGCCTTGTGCTTTTTCGCGATTTCTTCAATGTTTGGTCGAATGTGCGATAAGCAGACGCTCGTTTCTTCTTCAGTTGAGCGTAGTCTTTCTCGCTTCTTATGTTTGATGGTATTTAGGGTCGAGCAGCCTAATTTGTATTTACTCCCCCCCACACACACACACGAGTTTAGGTTGTGGCACAAAGTCGGTTTAATGTGGGGATCCCGAGCGCGTACACCCGGGCTAGGAACGAAAATTGCCTCAGCCCCCACAACCGTCGGTTGCGCTGGCCTCGGTGCAAGCACCAATCCCTCTCTCTGGTGCAATGAGAGATGCGCGGCCTAGGCCAGCTGTTTCCCAGGGATGGGCACCTCTCAGTATAATTTTCCTCAGTTGCGACTCTGTCCTTTGACGGAGCCATCCTTGAGCGCACTCTGGCCAAAAACAGAGACGCAACTGAGACGCCTAATTCACATAAAAAAGTAGTAAACTGCAATAAAACTGATAAAGCCTTTTTAGCTAGTGGGGGGGAAAGTTTTTATACGCATTCAATTATTCAAATACTAACACTATAACATTACTATTTCCGCACACACACATACACACACAGACATATATATATATATGAAAAAATTATCAGAGTTAACCTATAGAAAAAGAGAATATTTATAAATGTAACAGACAATAGGAAATACTGTAATAGTTAGAATTTTTTTCGTCCGATTTTTTCCTTGAGAAAGTTCACATCGGACGAAACGCGTCGGCAACTATTACAGTTTTCCTACTGTCTTTTTTATATATATATATATATATATATATATATATATATATATATATATATATATATATATATGTATACCGTGACAATATTTCGTCTACAATTAAGAGAATCACACATTAGAAAATTAAAAAACAGATGCAATCTCTTGATATTGGCATAATGGAATAGGAGATGAAGATTGTGTTGCGTCAATCTTTCCAATGGAGCAGGCCATATTTGGGGATTCAAGAGAGAGTTTCCTAGTCAGTGGGAGATGTTCGCGGACATAAATTCACATTAGAGTGCTTCCTTCAGAGAGGAAGATCGCCAGGAATCGAGAAATCAATGGTGAGAATTGTTCCATCTTATTAGCATGAGTGTTTCGGCATTTCCACTTGGTGAAATGGTTATCAAGCTTGTCTCGCTACATCAATTACGACTAAGTAGTGAGTTCGATTCTCACTAGGTACTTCATACTTTCGGCATTGTGCCACGTGTAAGCTACGCTTAGAATACCATACATCGCATGAAGCAGTTAGAAGTTAAAGAAAAATGATTCTTCCGGGGTGATTGGAAAACGAGGAGGAGGTAGTTTTTCTTGTCGATGTTGATATAGTATCTGTTATGTTACGGAGGACATTTTTTTCATATTACGAATAAATGAATGTTTGATTTGTTTTTTTCTTTTTTAGACAGAAATTTGAATTGTTTCTTTCTAACAAAAAAAAAAACACAAAAAAACAAAATCAGAAAAACTACATTTTAAATTTTAATTACTTATATCGTAGTTTTACATATCACCCGCCGAGATACACGCAGAAAAATACACCTACCTATTGATATTTAAAGCCAGTTAATAGTACATTATAATTAATACTTCTTCTTCTTCTTCCTCTTCTACCTGCTTCTTCTACCTGCTTCTTTTTCTTCTTCTACCTGCTTCTTCTTCTTCTTCTTCTTCTTCTTCTTTATCTTCTTCTTCTTCTTCTTCTTCTTTATCTTCTTCTTCTTCTTCTTCTTCTACCTGCTTCTTCCTGCTTCTTCTTTTTCGTCTACCTTTCTACTTGCTTCTTCTTCCTCTTCTTCTTCTTCTTCTACCTGCTTCTTCTCCTTTTTCTACTACTACTACTACTACTACTACTTCTTCTTCTTCTTCCTGCTTCTTCTTCTTCTTTTTCATGCTTCCTCTTTTAATTGCTTCTTCTTTTTCGTCTACCTTCTTCTTTTTCTACTTCTTCTATTTGCTTCTTCTTCTTTTTCCGGCTTCTTCTTCTACCTGCTTCTTCTTCTACCACTACTACTACTACTACTTTTTCTTCTTCTACCTGCTTCTTCTTCTTCTTCTTCTTCTTCCTGCTTCTTCTTCTTCTTCCTGCTTCTTCTTCTTCTTCTTCTTCTTTTTCATGCTTCCTCTTTTAATTGCTTCTTCTTCTTCTTCTTCTTCTTCTACTACTACTACTACTACTACTTCTTCTACCTGCTTCTTCTTCTTCTTCCTGCTTCTTCTTCTTCTTCTTCCTGCTTCTTCTTCTTCTTCTTTTTCTTGGTTAATTTTAATTGGAAGAGTTCTTCTTCTTCTTCTTCTTCTTCTTCTTCTTCTTCCTCTTCTTCTTCTTCTTCTTCTTCTTCTTTTTCATGCTTCCTTACACGCTCCCTTTTTCTTCTTCTTCTTCTTCTTCTTCTTCTTCTTCTTCTTCTTCTACTACTACTATTTACTACTTTTCTTCTAAATTCTTCTTCTTCTTCCTTATAGTCTTCTTCTTCTTCTTCCTCACCTTTTCTTCTTCTTCTTTTTTTCATGCTTCCTCTTTTAATTGCTTCTTCTTCTTCTTCTTCTTCTTCTTCCTGGCTTTTATACTTCTTCTTCTTTAAAATTCTTCTTTTCAAAATCCTCTTTTTAATTGCTTCTTCTTCTTCTTCTTCTTCTTCTTCTATTTTTCTTCTTCTTCTTCTTCCTTTCTTTTCTTCTTCTTCTTCTTTTCATGCATCCTTTTTTTATTTTTTCTTCTTCTTCTTCTTCTTCTTCATCTTCTTCTTCTACTACTACTACTACTTTTAAAAATTTTCTTCTATATTTTCTTCTTCTTCTTCCTGCTTCTTCTTCTTCTTTTTCATGCTTCCTCTTTTAATTGCTTCTTCTTCTTCTTCTTCTTCTTCTTCTTCTTCTACTACTACTACTACAACTACTACTACTATATGCAGTGTCCCTTCAGAACGTGAGCAATCATGGCTCTTCACAGCTATCTATCCCTTGTGTCTCTTGGAACTTTTTCTTCCTTTGCACAGCCTCCACCATCCGGTCCCGTCATCCATTCATACAAAATTGTCTGGTAGGTGACCCGCTGCCTTCTATTTCTCTTGCCTTCGATTGGATCAGCGGAAGATTCATTCAAAAAGCTAAACAAAGTATGAATAAGCAGGAAAATTTGAAGTGCTGAACTGGTATGCGATGCCAGTCCTCTTATGTGGCAGTGAATGCTGGACAGAAAACTGGAAGCAGCAGAAATAAAGTTTCTACAGAGGGACTCTGACAATTCTATGGACGGAGCGAATAAATAACGACAATTAAACAAGATGTTAACAAAAAGAACACATTTCTTGTTAGCTAAGCTAAAATGTAAGTATTAGGTTGGTGCAAAAATAATGACGCAATAATGTCGTTTTTTGACGTTAAAAATACGTCAAAAAACGACATTATTACGTTATTATTTTTGCACCAACCTAATAATTCTCAAAAGATACTATCCTGATAATATTTAGTGTAATGTTTAAATATAGCTGTGATATTGTGTATGAATGTCTTCGTTATTTTCATAGTGTATAATTATTAAAAAAAATGAATCTATAACAAAAATGTTTTATTAATGTTTAAATTTAAAAAATATATGTTCATTATGCAAATAAATCAAAGGATGAAGTTTTGCTGCTCATTAATAATTTCTATTTAGTTTAAAGTCCTTGGTATGACGATAGACTACATCCGACAGCAAGACCTCTGATCGGGAGACTGGAGGTTTTGTCGAGCGTGGAACCGCCTCTTAATTGCTGTCGTTCCCAAAATCAACCCTGACTTGTGGTGGTAGCACCTGTTAGGGTCTCATCTATGGACAAGTAGTGAACCCCCTAAAGAAAACACTATGAAAGTATAAAAATGCATTTTTTCTAGTAAAAACATCAGCAATACATTTTTACATAAAAAAAGAACCAACGATCCATATTTATAGTAAAATGACTAACAATACATTTTATTTGTAGTTGAAGTCGTTGAATCGCGTTCAGAACATATTTAGTTGAAGCCAATTATGTTCAATTTATTTAGATTTCGGCATTAACCCACAGAGATTGATATGCCGCTAAACGAAATCAACCAAACAACGAAGAATTCTTTCATAACATTAATCCATATAATATCATACAATTTCTTCATGAAATCAAACTGTATTCCAAAATATAACTTCAACAAAACTACAACATAAAACACATATATCACCACCTCTAATAATCATGTCCACACAAACATGTATATGCACAAAAGCTGAGTAACATCTACCATGCATTCAACTGTGAAATCAGAATAACATATCTGTCTATATCTCTGAGATGAGGTATTATGATTACTTGTATTATTTACATTATTCGGACTGTTATCCTCATCTTCATTGCCATATTCACAACGTTTCGGCCGTTGTCCACTCCGCCCTTCTTCAGGTAATTGGAATTCCGAAATATTTTCCGAAAGAGGTATGGCACGTGGAACTAGAACAATCTGATCCGGTGGACGAAATAAAGAGTTCGGTTCGAAATAAATGCCCGAATAATGTAAATAATACAAGTAGGATAACATATTTTTGTTACTTCAAAGCTCCCTAGAAAATTACATTTCGACATTAAATGATCCATAAGGAGTTGATATGGCGTTAAAAAAATCAATGAAATCTATTTAGTTTGCTCCATCCGACACTTCTATTTTAAAATGCCCTAAATCTGCTATCCCAGAGCTTCTAGTTGCTTTAATCTTGTACTGATTTCGATCTTTTCTCCTTCTTCTTATAAGTATAATGCACTTGACATAGAGAACAGAATCAAGAACCGCCAGACCTTTTTACCTTTTATGCAACTTGGCATCATCGTTGGTAATTTAAAGTCTGATTGTTCCTGAACCCAGAAATAGGATCTTCTGTTTGCAAGTGTCTGCTGAGGGATTACCTCACCCCTTGGCCTTTGCTTTAAACGCTAACCCCACGGCCAAGGCAAGCCTTGGTTGTCACTATCTCCGCCATCGTTAGTTTGCCTGTTCCGAATGACGTGTCTACCTCATTTATGTTTATCTTTTTCGGAATATGCAGGCCTAAACGTGACTTTAGAAAAGTGAGATTAGCAACGTGATCTTTACAAAGGTTATCCGAATTTTCCGGCCAACGCTGGTCAAAGGTTATTGCTTGCTATTTGCAAAGGAACCCCAGACTCCGCTGGAATCAGTGGGAATGAGTTAAGATAATGGGTCCATTAACGAGTGTTTAGATTATACTAAAGTTTTGGTTCATCGGTATGGGAACAGTGACGTCACTTCCTCCGTCATGCCAGCTGAGATTTGCTTTCCAAGTACATTAGACTGTTGACTCTGGCGGGAAATTGTGTTTATAAAAGGAAGAAAAGCTGGTTTGAATATTTATGTCAGGCACAGTGGTTGGTGGTGCGGGTGATGGGTTGAGATTGATACAGGCATTTCAAGGATGGTGCGCAGTGGCATGTACATGCAATCGCTATAACAGTTAATATGGGCTACTAAAAAATAAAAAAAAAACAATGATGACAGTGAGCAGTCTGTCAAGCCTCTTTGGGGTTTTATGTTTTAGCAGATTAGTTTTAACTTCGCATTTTAATTATTTTAATTAGACGATTGCATCCTTCGAAAAAGATACATCTCTAAAATGGTTTGATCCAACGTTTACAAAAATAAATAATTACTTCCATCTTTATAAAATTAATAATTAGTTCAATAATAATAATTACTTCCATTTTTACAAAATTAATAATTACTTTAATAATAATAATTATTTCCATTTTACAAAAATAATAATTACTTTAAAAATAATAATTACTTCCATTTTTACAAATTTAATAATTATTTTAATAATAATAATTACTTCCATTTTTACAAATTTAATAATTATTTTAATCATTATAAAAATCAAATTATTACTTCCATTTTAACAAAAAATAATAATTAGGCCAATATTTACAAAAACACATAATTAGTTTCATTTTTAGAAAATTTATAATTTCGTTTGACCATTATAAAAACCAGTTAATTCCATTTTCACAAAAATAATAATAATTAGTTGAACGAGAACAGTCTAAACCCATAAATTAAATAAAGGGTTACGTCAAGAATTCCCTGAAGGTTACCCAGACTGATATACACATGAGGAAGGCCGGGGGTGGGGATGAGACAACAACGGCCGAAATGTTGTGATAACAACAATAAAGATGAGGAGAAAAGTTCAAATATGAATAGTGTAAATGTTGTTCACAGTGGAGGCTTGTATTTCACTAAGTCGATCCTAAAATAGGTTCGACGTACAAAACGTTAGGAACTTGATATAATAGATATAACGCAGAGAAATCTAGTGGTGGTCGCTGATACTTTAATATCCGACTAACGGTCGTCCGACATCGACTGACTGACCAACTCCACTGACGATATTCAGTCTCCCCCCACGAGTGTGTGATGTGGCAAAAGGCCTTTTTAACGTGGGCATTCCGAGCCCGTGGGCTCGTCCAAAAATATGCCCATTGAACCCGTATAAACGGGTTCAGGGCCGGTTTACCTCCCCGAAGGAGACTCTGCCCTTCGGCGTAGCCTCCTTCGGATTCCTCCCGTCCGTAGGAAGAGAGTACAACCGAACAGTCGCTCAGAAAGTACTGGGTTGACTGACTCAACCAACTCCATTGACAAGTTACTATTACTCCTACTACTACTTATTATAGGTGGGAGAGTCTATTAACAATAGAATAGGTGTGTTCCACTATAACAGTAAATAATGATAGCTTCTCATCCCAGAAATTCAAACAGTAAAAGAAAATCAGTATACAAATGCAGTATGCTTTTATTCGGAATCGAACTCTGGTCACGGATACAAATGAGAAACAATTATCATGGCCATAAGAAATCATACAACAAATTTCATATATAAACATTATTATTATTATTATTATTATTATTGTTGTTGTTGTTGTTGCTGTTGTTGTTATTTGTTGCTGATGGTATTGCGTAGAAACTGATTTTTAGGGGTAGGTTGGCAAGGAAACGTTATGCTTTTCAATGGCGCGAAACATGAAATTTAAACAATTTTATGGCTTCAACTAAATATATTTTGAACATGACTGTATGCCTTCAGATACAGCTAAAGTGTATTGCTGGCCTTGTTGCTTTTATTGTTGCTAATTTTTCTATAAATAGGTATTGTTGCTATTTTTTTTTACATAAAATATATTGCTGGTATTTTTACTATAAAAATGTATTTTATGCTCACATTGTGTATTTTTTTGTCTTTGGGTTTTTACTATTTGCCTATAGATCGGAAGCTAACAAGTGCTACCATCCCAGGTCAGGGTGGACCAGGAAAAAACAGCAATTAAGAGAAGGTCTCACTCTCCCCAATGCCTCTCTTATCAGAGGACTTGCTGCTGGATGTAGTCTATCGTCATACCCAGGACTGGCATTAAATAACCCACAGAGATGCTGATATGTCGCTAAACAGAAACAACCAGACCAAATTTATCCGTATATTTCTCACTTCCTTCTATATTTTATTTTGTTCATGTTACATACCTCATTCAGTAATTCTCCTTGAGTGGCTCTTTTGCCATGTACTGGGTGAACTTTAGTATACCAAAAACCTAAAAAAATTGCCGAAATTCACTATACGCTCTACGTAGATTTTTTTTTTAATTCAAATTTACATCTGACCAGTTTGTCGACATTTACTTACCTATTACACATAGGTGCGAAATGACACAAGGTGAGTAGCGTTGGGGTAGCCATTCGCCTACGCATAAGCCAAAGTCAGAAATTTTTCGCTATTTACTGTGACACTATCCACCAAATTGTCCTCTTTTGCGCAATGAGAGAGGTGCTGCTGCAAGACTGGAATCCCAAAGATGAGGTATCACTAATAGTTTGGAGATGGAGAAGACACAGACTACACTTTGATACCTGTCGTATCCACCAAGCCTCTCTCTTTAGGGAGGTACTGCTACAGTGTTGGAATCACCAGGATTAAGTATCTGTGATAGCTTACAGATCAGAACCGAGACTACGCTTTGATCCCAGTCAAACTGATGTTGGTAACTCCGGTTAATGGGCGATGATGTCAATAACACTGTCTTTGGTTAGTACATGTTATTTCCTAATTACTTCTGTCTAGAAAGCAAATAAAATGACAATTATTCCCTTTAAACTTTGCTTTTCTGATCGAAACGTCGATGTTCTGAAACTAACCTATTTTCCATTACATTCCAGTCTGATTCAGCATTGAGTTGATGAAGGAGAATTTTCTAGAACTTCCTAGAAGTTTCAAGAACTTTTGAGAAGTTTCAAGAATTTCTAGAACGTTTTGGCAACATATATTGCAGTATAGATACAGGGAACATAAGCTCAGTTTATTTCTGGCTGTCCAAGTGCAGACAAATCGTTGTTGTTCTAAATTTTTTGTGGTCTCACTTGTGTAATCCTAGAATATATAAGAGCTAATTTTGAATTATGTGTCGTTTTGCTCCTACTTTGCATGAACTAGAAAATTCACATTTGCCAGTTTTCCCAATGGGAATAGATAAATTTCAGAAATATCATTGTCCTCGTCACAAAGGCAAAGTTTGAAGGAAATATTAGCCATTTTTCATACTTTCTAGGCGTGATCAAATAACAGTTGCTACACAAGTACAAAAACCTTGTTATACAGTGTAATTCACCAGTTGACGAAGAAAACAACGAATTACTTAACTTCGGTTAAGAAAAGTAGATTATTTATTTATTGCAAGTTGCTGTTTGCAGGAAATACATCCAGTTGCGGGATGTATGTGACCCAGAAACCATTGTTTGGATATCCCTGCAAGCTAGGCAACAACAATAGGACGTTCGATGTGTTTTCGTTAGCTCGAAATATGTAAGTTCTTTATTAAAAAGGCTTCCCATATGGGGTCTATAGCTATCCTTAGCTTCAGGCTAGACCGAATAAAGAAGTCAGTTTGAATAGTGTCCCTAATTTCGACGGGCCGGAGAGCATTTGGATCTTTGCTGATATAAATCATAGTAACTGAAAACGTTTAACGAATATCCTCCAAAACCGAACGTCTGCTGATTATTGTTCTAATTTTTTTAATCATTTCGCCTCAAGCAAGGCAATAAAGTCACTAAGACATAATTGTTCATTTGGTATTAGAGAATATGGGAAAAACACACTTAAAGAGTGACAACAATAAAAGTACAAGAATTAAGAAGAGAAAAATAACGATTGACATTGCATTTAAATTTTTGAAGATCAAATTTGACCGAAAAACAAGAAACCAGAATAGAGTTCTACAAGTGAGAAGCGCAATGGAAGAAACTGTTAGCATAGAACTTACGGTTACATCTAGCTATAACAACCTGTAAGACCTTGTCACCAATCTAGTATTGCGCTTAAATTCATAAAGTCTAGGTACCACAGAGGAAAGTAATATTTATTTTGTTATGATACAAAAATGTGGCACAAAGACAAAAGAGGGATAGGGGAACTCCGGTCTTCAATATGTCTAATATTAAACTTAGCTAGTCACGATTATTGTCCCAAATATGCAACAGTATTCCTTACACTAAAACAACACATTCTTATTTACCATTCTTACTACAGTCACCATAATACCTCAGGTCTCTATGTAGTCCTAACTTGTTCCCATATGTACAATTTGTCTGTGGGGGAGGAGAATAAAAATAACAAAGGAAAGTACATCAGAAAATTACCAAGAAAAGTATTTACACAAAAAGTACAGGGAAGCTATGTTACGGCGGTTTTATTATACTTTTTGAAGAGATTGCTCTGGAAGTGTTTTTTTATTTTAACACGTTTCGGGTTTAATTTTCCTCGATGTTGTACGCATGTATCAGTTGGTGTTTTTGTTCGATTTTGTAGTTTTTCTTTTAATCATTTCACCCCAATCAAGGCGATAAAACCACTAAGATGCAGGAGGGTTATTGAGAGTGAAAGAAACAGAGACGACAATAAAAAAAAAGACCAGGATTTAATGTGACAGATGACGATTGTCTTTGAATTGAAATTGTTGAAGGTCGTAGTTGACAGGAAAACAAGAGATCGAAAATGATTTCCACATGCTAGAAATCCGCCCTGGGTATGACGATAAACTACATCTGACAGCAAGTCCTTTGATCAGAAGGTTTTGAGGAGCGTGAACCCACCTCTTAATTGCTGGTCTTTCCAGATCCATCCTGACCCGGTGTAGTAGCACCTATCAGGGTCCCAGATATGGACAAATAGTTAACCCCCAAATGGGGTCAAAACACTAGGAAAGTATAAAAATAAAAACTATTTTTATACTATATATATTAATACCAGCAATAATTTTTTTGGAAAATTTTTTACCGGCAATACATTTTTGAAAAAATATTACCAGCAATACATTTTTGAAAAAAAGATTACCAGCAATACCTTTTGGAAAAAATTTACCTGCAATAGATTTTTGAAAAGAAGATTACCATCAATACCTTTTGGTAAAAATATTACCAGCAATAGGTTTTTGAATGCTATTCGTCTCAAGGCTTGTGACAAAATCCAAAAAAGAATCTGCAATATAAACGATCCTGACCTGGCATCTCGACTTCAGTCACTTTTTCACAGACGTGATGTAGTTTCCCACTGTCTTTTCTACAAATATTTTCATGGCAACTGTTTTGACGAACTTTTTTCCCTGGTGACCCGACTACATGAATTTAAGCGTGCTACTAGATTGGCATTTAGGTCCCACCCTTTTACTGTTGAAATAGTTACATGTAACCGCCACTTCTATTCCAACAGTCTCTTTTCTTGCACTTCCCGACAGTGGAACTCACTTCCGTTTACTTGCTTTCCTGAAAACTAAAATCATCAAAAATTTAAATGCAACGTCAATTGTCTTGAAGCCCGTTCATCTTTTATCCTTTCCTCAATCCCCCCCATACCCAGTCTTTTCTCTCACTTTTAAGCTCTGTAAACCCTCTGCGTACTAGTAGCATTCCTACCTTGCTTGGGGTGAAATGATTAAAAAAGGAAAAATAATGGCAATTCAGATAATAAAGAAAATCCATCTATGGAGAGCCATGATCGTGTACATTCCGAAGGGTCATGCTATTAAAGACTAGTGTGATGGCACATAGGGAGGCTTCCTCCTACAGAAATAATGAGAAATAGTTAACGCACTAACAACGGATTTTTCCTACTCGGACAATTTAATAATGATGTTCACCCTGTACAAGGCCCGATAGTCACTCAAAGTAGAGATGTCAAAGTAAGAGGTATAGCGTGTTGGGATATGTGGAGAAGATACCCGTTAAACCCTAACTTGAACAAGTTAATTGGTTTGTTTTGTTTTACGGCATATCAACCTCAATGGGTTATTTAATGCCGACAAGATTTTTATTGCTGATAATATATTTTTTATCTATCTATCTCAATATATATTGATTTGGTTTGTTAAGTCTTATGGCATATCAACCTCAACGGGTTATTTAATGCCGACAAGATTTTTTTTTTTTTTTTTTTTTTGCTGGTAATGTTTTTTATCTATCTATCTCAGCATATATTGGCTTGGTTTGTTTAGTCTTATGGCATATCAACCTCAATGGGTTATTTAATGCCGACAAGATTTTTATTACTGGTAATAATTTTTACTTCAAAAATGTATTGCTGGTAACTTTTTTACAAAAACGTATTGCTATATTAAAACCTATTTTAACACTTTCATAGTATTTTGACCTCAGTTTGGGGGTTAACTATTTGCACATAGTTGGAATCCTAACAGGTGCTACCACCCCGGGTCAGGGTGGACCTGGGAACATCCGCCATTAAGAGGTGGTCCCACGCTCCTGATCAGAGACCTTGCTGTGGATGTAGTTTATCGTCTTACTCAGGACGCGGAAGTAGTTTATCGTCATACCCAGGACGCAAATGTTGTTTATCCTCATACCCAGGACGGTTGAACAAGTTAAGATCGTAGTGATCGAGAAAGTCGGTTCCACAAAGCAACGATTCGTGGAGAAAAGAAGCTTGAATGCAACTTAGATTTATCAAAGACTCTTATGGATGTCGCTTTGTGCCAGATTTAGCTGTAAAATTAATAGCTATCTCGAGACCACAAGTTTTCTTTTAGTTAATAACGTGCACACATCCAGGGTCTCACGAAGTTTCTTCCGGATACCTGCGCTTCTTCAGTAGTCATTCAATACTACTTAAAATTATGAATCTTAACCTGTAAGAATTATGGAGAGTCAAACAAAATACGAATGATTGACTTTAATATATTTTAAGGAAAAGGCCATGATAAAGTGGAAAAGGTTTCCGAGTGAAAAGTTTCATACTTTAAGACATCATTGGACTAAGGTAGTTTTTACATACATGCACATGAAGGAGAGGGGGCGCTGAAAATTTTTTTTTTTTAAATATATTTTGAGAATATATAGTCTAAGCGATTTCTTTTATTGTATCTTTGTTCATGTTTCCATTACTTTTGTTATTAAATATCCCACATTGTAATGAAAGAACTGCTAAGAAAGGTGAAATGTAACAACCTGGACGTAAATTGATTGTGAATGATCTAGCGATTAAAGCACTTTCTATATATTATTGTCTCAGCAAATTGCATCTCTTTTAATTAAAGTATCATTTTTTAAATGAAAATTATGGTCAGACTCATTACCGCGAGCAATTAAGGCATTTAGTTTGTAAAAGATGTCTTTTGTCTTCATAAAATATTTTATTTAAATTCCTTGAGGTTTCTCGTATGTATCCCTTGTAACTCTTATTACAGGTGAGTAAATTCCACCTTCAAGTTTAAGCTGATTAATTCATTTCATATTAATTAAGTCTTTTATTGCTTTAGAAGTAGTTGTAATAAATTTTATGTTAAGTTTAGATAAAATCTTTTCAGTTGTAGTTGTGATAGAATTGGTGGGAAGAACAATATATTTTGATTCTTTGTGTTTGTCAGGGGAGATTCGTTTTGCTATTTTGAAAGATTTTACGAGACTTTTAAAAAATAAATAAATTTAAATGAATATATGCAAACAATCTCTATAATCCCTAGAAGATTTTATCTCCTGGACCCTATACTCTTGTCGGGTTACAGAAGACGCTTATCTCCTTTTTGTGGAGTTGTGTCACGTGAATCACGTGATGGCCGCTTGATGACGATAGCGGCACTCAAATCCAGTTTGTTTACAGCAGCCACCACGTGAGGTTGCTTTTTTTAGCTTGGGCCAAGCGACCCAGGCTGAGGCTAAATCTGCCTCACCAGCAGCTTACAAGTTCACGGTGCCATTTCCCTTTGGAAATATATCTTTCTCGGATATAGAATGAAACTCTAACTCGCAGTCCTCGATTTAGCAAAATCCAAGACTTGCTGTTTCCCGTTCGTGGAGTATGTATTCGTCTTGGAAATAGAAGAATCCGACCCGTTTGAATCTGGAATCCTAAACGTGGCTTCTCCAGACACAGGAGTATCTCCATAGTTACTGTACAACCCTACTTTTTTGTTTCTCCTTACACTCTGCTTTGCTGTGTAGATATGTGATATATTATTCTCCGCGTGGGACATTTGTATATATGTATATGTATGATTTTGTGTATATGTTAGTGGTATAAATATCTTTGTGAGATCAAACCTTGTTTGTCATTCCTTTTCCTTTCAGCCATTCCGTTCCGTCTGCGAATCACGGTTTTATTATATCACAGATATAATAATGCCCATAATGGGGGAATTACACAAAGGAACTCTCTCCGGTTACACTCTACTCTCATAGGCCTAACACGTTACTTCTATTCCAGAAGCCGATACCTCCTGACGCTCCTTTAATCTAGATAAAATGCTGAACACTAACGTCATTGGTGACCTGTGGATATTTTAATTTTTTTTTTTTTTTTACTTTTATAATATTGACGCATTTGTCATTAGTGGTGTAAAGTCAGTTCTTATCAATCTAAAAAAGGTTAAGTTTTGAAAAAATTCCTTTTACGATTAGTGATGGCGGAATGTTAACTAAAAAGTTTGTTATTAATATAGCTGATCACACTTTGCTTTGACATGATCGTTGATAGAGTGATGTCGTTAATCCGGCAATGTTTACAAAGGCCGGATTATCCGTGTTCGATTGGTAGTTATCTTTGTTTAAACAGAAATGTTTCGATTTTGTAGTTTTGTAATTTTTCATTTTTTTTCTCTTTCCAAACACAGCTAAATTAAATATGCATGAGTAAAAATTTCACTAATCGAAAGTATACCCCTTACATGTGTTTTTCCCTTCAGTATGTTGGTGATCGTGGCCCTCCACAACTTTCTATCCCATGGCGTACTGCGTAAGACGAAAAACTATATCCATGAGATATACTGAGATAGATAGATAGATAGATAGATAGATAGATAGATAGATAGATAGATATTAACATCAATAAAAAATTGTCGGCATTAAATAACCCATTGAGGTGTTCATATGCCGTAAAACAAAACAAATCAAATCTGTATATACTGAGATAGATAGATAGATAGATAGATAGATAGATAGATAGATAAAAATATTACCAGCAATAAAAATCTTGTCGGCATTAAATAACCCAATGAGGTTGATATGCCGTATAAGAAAACAAACCAAACCAATCTATCTCATGAAGCTCTAAGGCACGCTTGCCCCCTTACTAGCAAGTGGTGCAATGGATAACGGCTGGGAATGAGAAATCCGAGATCCATGTTCGAATTCCAGTCGTGTTATTTACTTTCACTTACGCGTAAATACCCTTAGCAAAGCGAGGAATCCATCCTCCACGACTTTGGGTTAAATAGTAGAATATTTATCTGGAAAAAATTAGTTATTCTCAAAAAATAAGTTTTAATACCAGCAATGCAATTTTTGTAAAAGGTTTTTTTTACCAGCAATGAATTTTTGAAGAAAAAATTATTACCAGCAATATATTAAAAAAAATATTACCAGCAATACATTTTTGAAAAACAAATATTATCAGCCATAAAAATCTTGTTGTCATTAAATAACCCATGGAGGTTGATATGCCGTAAAACAAACCAAACCAAGCCAACACAAAACAAAACAATTCTCCTCTATAGTACTTGAACTCTGTTAATTTAATCACAGTACTAGATTTGTGGCAAGATCTCGCCATTTTACAATCAAAATGGCTAGATGTTCTATGCTAACAGCTTCTTATTTCGCTCGTGGAAGACTTTTCCAGCTTCTCGCTTTCCAGTCAAATTTGATCTTTAAAAATTTAAATGCTATGTCAATCGTTATCTTCTGTCTTCTTAATTTCTGTTCTTTTATAGTACTCCCTTCCTAATAATGTCTTATTTTTCTCTTATTCTTTTACACACAATAATCCTCTGCGTCTCAGTGGTTTTATTGCCTTACTTGGGGTGAAATGATTAAAAATATATATTTTATATATTAATAAATGACTTTTTCCCGGCAGCGAATCAGTTATACAAAATTCACACATGCTTTTATCCTCAAACATTGTAGCAGCTCCTATTAGCCGACTCCCAGAATATACTCGGCTATTGATTATCATATTGAATCTGGGATATAATTGGGATTGTCTCACTTCGTACCTCGGACTATAAAATAATACAGTCCAAACTATACCCCCTCGAGTCATTTTAGACCCCCATTTATTGAGTAAATATTTATAATCCCTCTTCGTTAGTTCGCGCGATCGTTACGCCCTGTCAATATCTCATAAATAATGGACTATTCCATTTTAAATTCGTAGAAAACAAAAACATATCAGACTTGCTACTTAGTTTCAATGAAAAAAGTGAGAAAGAAAGAAAGAAAAAATGAAGCGTTTATCGTCTTCTGCTAATGCCTCATGAATAATGGACTATTCTGTTTTGATCGCGTAAGAAGACAAAGGATATATCAAAGACGCTACTTGGTTTCAGTGGGAAAAAGAAAGAAAGATAGAATCGTTTAATATCTCCGGCTAATACCTCATAAATAATGGACTATTCTGTTTTGATCGCGTGAGAAGACAAAAGACATATCAATGACGCTACTTAGTTTCAGGAAGAAAATGAAAAAAGAAAGGAAGATCGAAATGTTTAACGGCTGTTTCAATGAAATGGAAAAAATTGTTAATTTCAAATCTTTTAATTTCTATCCACTTCTTAAAATAACGACCAGCATTCAGATTTATGATTGTTATTGAGATATTTTGTTAAAGTTGTTAAGCTCAAATATTTAACGATGCGTTTGGGGAAATTCTACGGATATTTTATTATCCTAGCACTCGCCATGAACTTGTTCAGTTATTATTATTATTTTGTTTTACTTTTGCGATATTTTGGAGATTTCAATTTTAAGGTCCCTGTAATTTGATAGTTTTATTCATCAGAAATTTAAAATGGTAAAACCGTCACGGGTCATAACTAGTGAAAATAATAAGCTTTAAAATATTGTCACTTATAAAAACAGCCATACTTGTGGGCACTTTTGACATTTTGCGTCGACTTGTTTCCGTGCAATAACCACAATGACATTTTTTCTAATAGCATGTCATCTATTTGCCTTTTCTGATAGAACGACTTGTCTCTCAAGGATTCTGTCTGAGACTTAGGGGAAACAAAGGCCAGAATTAATAATAATAATAAGCTGATGTAGACAAACCTCGTACCCATCAGTAGCTACTTGGTGCAGGGTTAAAAGCTGAAAGCGAAGGTTTTATTCTTACAGCACAAGATCAATGCTTGCTAACTAGAAATTATCAAGCACACATACTAAAATATTGTGTTAGCCAAAAATGTAGATTCTGTGATAAATATCCCGAAACAATTGATCATATTGCAGGTTGCACGGTATTGGCACCCACTGAATATAAAACCTGACAGAGTGGGCCAATATCTGCATTGGAAAATCTGCAACTTCTACGGGAAGGAAACTGAAAGAAATTGGTATGAGCACCACCCAGACTCGGTTACGGAGATAGGACCTGTTACAATTTTATTGGACACAGACAGGACAATCAAAGCTAATCGCCGGGACATCGTGATCAGAGACCACAATCACAAAATGTGTCTTCTTATTAACATGGGAGTCCCTTCAAACATGGGAGTCCCTTCAAACATGGGAGTCCCTTCTTATTAACATGGGAGTCCCTTCAAACATGGGAGTCCCTTCTTATTAACATGGGAGTCCCTTCAAACATGGGAGTCCCTTCTTATTAACATGGGAGTCCCTTCAAACATGGGAGTCCCTTCTTATTAACATGGGAGTCCCTTCAACGGTAATGTATCTTTGAAGGTCTTCAAAAAACTATCAAAATACAGGGACCTTAAAATTGAAAATTCTAAAATGTCGCAAAAGTAAAACAAAATACTAATACTAAGAAGAAGAAGAAGAAGAAGAAGAAGAAGAAGAAGAAGAAGAAAAAAAATTGTTCTCTTTAGTACAGCCCACACCTTACGAAGGTTACGGAGATAGGATAATAATAATTTTAAAAATGTTCGACATCCCCCACAATAAAGTTATTATTGCTATCAAAAATATTTGAAGGTATTATCAAATATAGAATGAAAATAATATGGTCAGGTTCGGTTACTGGTCACTTACGGCTGTAGTTTTAATTGTTTTCTTCATTATTTGCCATTAACGAAATGGACTTTATCGAAACGTTAATTATCCATAATTGTCAGTTGACCGGATTTTGAACTGTGCCAAACATTTTAATGACAACAATCCACATCACCACTCCTGAAAGAAAACAGATACACACCAACACCTATTTGGGCAACAGAACAAATTTAATTCATTATTCTTTACAGAATGGGACCAAATTGGCTACTGGCTGTGCGAAATTTGGCATTCAAACGTTTTCACAATTTTGAATCACCAACACTAGATAGATGTCAACACTTAGAAAAGACAATAACTGTAGTTTAATTGACAACTTGTACGTTGTTGTTTTTGTTGTTGTGTTTGTTTTTTGTGGGGATATTATTTGGGAGGGATTTTAAGAGGCGGAAACAATGTTGTTTTTTTGTGATTGTATATTTAGCTGGCCACGCGTATTCGAAGATGTCTGTCTACTGGGGCGGCTAGCCAATACCAATTGAAGACGCTTGCTCAGGCGCATTTGCGTTTATTCAACACCCACAGAACCCAATTGTAGTTTATACTGCAACTGTGCTGAGCAGACCTTAGTCACAGTTTCTGGGAGAGAGCGTGTTATCTAGCGTCATCAACAATTTGAACAGGGCCAGCACGATCAAGCCCTCATCCACGTTGACTTGTGACTTCGTGCTAACAGATCTATCGACGGCACCCAAGGGTTCCATCTACCCGATTGCACTCACAAGGCTTGGGTCGACCCGTGATATGCTTTTCAGGCACTTTTCAAAGATGCCGCACGCTGGGATCACCCAGTGCAGCTCGATAACATCTTCCTGACAAATTAATTATGGTGAGATTTGAACCTGAGTCTCATTTTCGTAATTCGAACGCTCTAACCACACGGCCACGATTGTGATTAGTATACGCGATAAGGACGTCCATATTGTTCACATATCTTCTTCTATGTAGCGTTCCTTTTAGGACGTCGGTGATCATGGCTCTCCACAATTTCATGCCCTTTCTAGCTCCTAATAATTTTTGTCTTTTTATTTCTTCTAAAACTTGTTCTGTCATCCGTAACTCGAGTTCACTACGAAGTAGGTTATGCGTTGTTTTCCTCTGTCCATCTTGGCTTCAATCTGTCCTGTGAGTAAGACCTATCAAAGGGCGGGGGAACTCGTGATGAGTCAAAGGACAGGTAACTACAGGTAGTGTCTCAATAAAAGTCAACAGGAAACAATCTCAAGAAAACTTATGATTTTTAACAATGAAATTATGAAAGATAACAGCGTGAAGGGAGTTAAGTCTATTGTTCATATGTACCAAAAAAGGGGGGAAAATGGCGGATGTGTAGTTCAAAGCGGAGTACCTAGATCAAAGATGGAGATGTTAGTCTAAATGATTTTTGAAATAAAGACAGCGCGTCTCGGTATCTTAGAGTACAAATCAAACTGGAAGCTGTTTCTAATTGTGAAAAAACTGCCAAAGGGAAGAAAACCCTTCATAACTAATCCGAAATAAAGAACAAGTTTCCGATGAAATTTAAACCCTAATAAGAATAGATAGGTTCGCCTATCGCCCGGTTCACACTCCTACCCTCTTCTTTTGAACATGAGTATACGTTTATCCCTTGCTCTCTGTTTAGGACTGGCTTTTCGGTTCTTTATAAAGTTTTCTCATTCTCTTTCACTCCCAGTAGCCCCTTGTGTTTTAGTAGCATCATCGCCTTGTTTTTTCTGGATTTAAATGACCTGTAAAAGGTTGATAAGCCGTAAAAAATTAAACACTCCAGACATTTCAGCGTGAATACAATGTTGTATATTTTAAACCTTTTCGCGGGCCTACGAAGAACATTGGCGTTACAAACGATTGACTAAAATTCAAATCAATGAATAAGATTTACTTAAACACTTTTGATAAGCATCATGTAATGTCGTGTTTAAGAAACAGTAAATAGCGTACAATTCATCATCAATAATCGAACCCTCAGCTTTCTCCCGTCACACTGAACAAAATTGCATGCTTTGAAGGTCTGTTGGGACCTGTGTTCAATCCGGAGCTCAAGTGGAATTCGTATACACGATCCATCGATAAAAATGCCACTTATAGCTTATTGGCATTGTCGCCTTGTTTGGGGTGAATTGTGGGTGTTCAGAATATGCTATGAGTTTATTCTTGATTTCCGACGCGCGCTGTTTACCGAACGTTTGTAAAGAGTAACAACTGAAAAACTGAAGATTTGAAAGTCATAATTTGTTAGTTTTGAATCTTTTTTATTTTTATTTATTTATTGATTACGTCAGATTTTGAGATCTCTCGCAAAAACAGTAACACGCGGTGTTGGGGAATCATAAATATGCATAAGGAGGCTCCTGCAGCAAGGATTAGCTAGCCACCCTAACAGATGGCCATATTCGGAAACGAGCCTCAAGGACACATGGCACAGTTAGTTAGATCCAGTGGCAGGACCCAAAGAGTGTGAGTTCAATACCCGGTTAAGGCAGTGGAGAACTTGGAGAGGGGAATTAACAGGAGATAACTGATAACTGACATCCATTAAACATGGCACGTGGAACTAGAACAGTCTACCCCAGTGGACGAAGTAAAGGGTTCAGTCAGACATTCCAACCAACTGAAGAAGGCCGGAGCGTACAACGGCCGAAACGTTGTAATAAATATGGCGATGAAGATGATGACAATAGTCCGAATAATGTAAATAACGAGTTATTAAGTTGTTCGGAACATAATGTCCAACTTTAGAATCAATTGTTATTCCTGAATGAATATATTTAAACAGGGTTTAAATCAGTCAAAATAGAAATCCTGCACATCTATACATTCTGCTAACGAATTACAAAGTTATTTTTGCCTTTACGTTAAAAACTCTAAATTTTTAGACGTTAAGAAATCTTTGAATGCAGTTTCTGCATCTTCTTTACAACGAAATGTCTTTTGGCTTAAAAAATTGTTATATGCATGAAAAGGTAATAATCAAAGGGCGAGAGATCAGGGGAATATAGCGGATGGGGCCAAGTCGGTGGCCTTCTGCAGTGTGGTCCTGGCAACGTGTGACCAAGAACTGTCATGAAGGACCTCATCGATGAACCAGTGCTGGTCGATTTTTGCTGAAGTGAATGTGCATTTTATCTAGTGTCTGGCAGTAAACCTCAGCAGTCATGCTCTGGTTAGGTTTCAGAATGCTGAAATGAATAACGCCCATGGTTGGCTTCCAGATAATTACCATAATCTTCTGTTGGTGCAATTTCGATTTTGGAAATTGCTTGTGTCCTTTATCATCATCAAGCCATTGAAGAGATCGTTTACGATTGTCATAAGGCATTGATTTCTCATCACAACAAACTACTGAAGAAATGGATCATTCGTATTTTGCAGCTGCTGAATCGGACACACTTCAAAACATCGAACTCTTTGACTTTCACTGAACCCATTTATCGACTTTCTTCACTTTGCCAATTTTCTTGGAATGGTTCGGTATTGTTGAAATGCTGACATTTTGACGTCTGTTTTATTCGATTCATGTTTTAAGATGTTGATTGACATTTGCAGATGAACGTCCTCTACCACTTTCAATACTCGTATCCCGACTGAGGAACTCCAGAAACAGGCGTGCTATCTGACCACATGGGCATTAGTCACACCATTTTCTGTTAATATTGGCAGCAGTTTGAGAAGTATTATAAGAAAGCTTAAACTCATGCAAAAGAAAATTAAACGTATCTCTTCTTTTTTCATATTCAAGATGAGGGTTATTAAGTTTAAAGTTAAATTCTGAAAAAGATTAGTATAGAGTTAACAAAAGGGACATTTTAATCATTTGGGATGAGTAATATATTTGTGTGTAACATTAGAACACAATAGTCCTAAGTATGACGATAAACAACATCCGACAGCAAGGCCACTGATCGGAAGATTGGGTGTTTTGAGGAGTGTAGAACCACATCTTAATTGCTTTTGTTCCCAGGTCTATCCTGACATAGGGCGGTAGCACCTGTTAGCTTCCTACCTATGGGCAAATACTGCCCCCCCAAAAAAAAAACAAAATTAAAACTATGAAAGTATAAAAAAAAATTATAGTAAAAATACCAGCAATACATTTTTATATATGAAATATTACCAACAATACATATTTATAATAAAATTATCACCAATACATATTTATAGTAAAATTACCAAAAATACATATTTGTCAAAAATACAATACTAATAGTAAAATTATCAACAATACGTATTTGTAGTAAAATTATCAACAATATATATTTATCGTAAAATTACCAACAATACTTATTTATAATAAAATTATCAACAATACATATTTATAGTAAAATTATCAACAATACTTATTTGTAGTAAAATTATCAACAATACATATTTATAGTAAAATTACCAAAAATACTTATTTGTAGTAAAATTATCAACAATATATATTTATAGTAAAATTACCAACAATGCTTATTTATAGTAAAATTATCAACAATACATATTTATAGTAAAATTGTCAACAATACAATACTAATAGTAAAATTATCAACAATACTTATTTGTAAATTAAAGGATACAGTTACGTTTAAAATATATTTAGTTGAAACCATAAATTTGTGTTCAAAGTATTTAGATTTCGGCATTAAATAACCCATAGAGGTTTTGATATGCTGCTAAACAAATCAATCAACAAGAACACAATTAAAAGGTTAATTCTGACATTAAATTCTGAACAACATAATAATCTAATTCATTCTGGTGGGTTCAATTTTAACAACATACGATACACATATAAAACCGTCTTGATGGCAGACACACAAAAAAAAACTTGAATGAAAATTTATACAATATAGTAAAAGACAGTGAGAAAAGTCATTATTTGTGACTTGGTGCTGGCACAAACAGCGACAGTTACCGAATCGGTTCGTCTACCTAATTTCAGTCAATGATTTGCGTGAACTCGTGGTATGGTTCTCAATTTACTAATAGTGCCCCACGTTGGATTCGTCTTCCCAGACTGATATTTGACAAATCGACCATAGTGATACCCCCGGCTCTCACGGTCGGAATCGCTAACGTTCTAATCCCTTGATCACTCACCAAACAACGGAAGGAAGATTAAAGAAATGCTAGTCAAAATGTAATCAGAATTGGTCATCACTTAGGTTAACAGAATTATAAATCCACTCACTTTAGATTTCTCTTACTCTGTCTTCCTCTTTTGCCTTACTTTCTCTCGCTCTATTTCTTTTGTTTATGTTTCTCTCCTCTTTCTTGTTTCTTTTCTCTTTCTATCGTCTTTCAGTCACACTCTTTTGGCCTCACATTTATTCATATTCTCTCACTTTTCTGCTTCGCTCTGTCTCTCTCTATCCCCCCTCTCTCTCTCTCTCTCTCTCTCCCCCTCCTCTCTCTCTCTCTCTCTCTATCTCTCTCTCTCTCTCTCTATCTCTCTCTGAGCGTTCTTATTTTTTCTAACGTGCTTTCTTTCTATTCATCGCTTTTTTCTGACCGTTCTCTCTAGCCCCCACTCTCTCTCACTCTCTCTCTCTCTCTCTCTCTCTCTCTCTCTCTCTAACTCTGCCTATTGGCGGCAATCCTGTACAGCCGTTCATCATTCTTTCTTTTTGTCCTTTCTTTCTTTATTTCTTTCTTTCTTTCTTTCTTTCTTTCTTTCTTAGTAATTCTCTTATACTTTTTATCCCCCATCTCTTTTTTTATATCTCTCATTTTCTCTCTTTTTATTATTTTAGATACCGATTTTTTTTTCTATACTGATTCACTTTTGGCACAAGGTCCCCTACATGAAACAACCAGTGAGAAATGACCTCACTGTCAATGTTTTATGAGACAAGCACGCTAACCACTTCATTATAGAGACACTTCTCTCTCTCTCTCTTTCTCTCTCTCTCTCTCTCTCTCATTTTATTTTTGGCAGTGACACAGTCAAAGTAATGTTACTAATGTACCACTCATGCTCACCTGGTAATCTATGCTGCATATTTTAGGTGACGTGCGTCGTGATCACAGACAACCTCCAACCGAGGAATGGGCAGAGTACTCGGCCGGACAGCAGCACTACCAAGCTGGGTCGAGTCGGAGAAGACCTGTCGAGTTTTTTTTTTTGTTGTTGTTGTTGTGTTTTTTTTTTTTTTGTTTGTTTGTTTTTTTCGTCCTCTTTCTCCTCATTTTGCACTCAAATCTCAAGGTGACACCGGTGTATAAAAGAGAAAAAAGAAGAAAAAAACAAGAGAGAAATAGCAATAAGCTATTGCTACAAGAAAGTACCAAGTATATTTCAGTGCACATGGTACGGAGACCAGGCACTAGAGGTTGTATAAAAGGTCAGGGGTCAGGTGAGGTCAGTACAAATCTATACCGCTGACACTTTCAATCGCTTACGTGTGAATCACAACATGGGGATTTTCTATCTGCACATAAGGTAAAGCGGTGGCTCATTTGATAAACAATGTTTTGTTTTTTATTATTAAATGTTCACTGAATACAGACCTAAGAGACAATCATGGTTGTGGGTTACTGAATGATCCTGTTGTATGAACGTAAGAGTAGAAAATAAGTGAGAATTATGTCGGATAAATAACAGTTGTTCATAGACTTGAAAAGACAAAGATTGTGGCGAGAGGGGAAGTCAGTTTTTTCTGCGGAAGACCCTATCTGAGTGAAACGCTCTTCTTATCAATGGCAATGGTACTATTAACCGTATCTTTATAAGGAAATATTTGGTATTCATTTGCCGTGCAACCATTGCTACTGCCGGTTGAAATGCAGAAAATTTTTCTATTAAAACTTCTGTTAAAATTTTCCTATTAAAATATTTGTTAAAACTTCTAATTAAAACTTCTATTAAAATCTCTCTATTAAAGTCTTTCTATTAAAACTTCTATTAAAATATGATTTAGCTGTTCAATATACGGTTTTGTGCGAAGCTTCCCCTAGCACAGTCTATCCTATGTTCAATTTCCTTCTGTCTCGTACTTACGTGCTAATACCCTTCTAACACTTTCGCCCAAGCCCCTCAACCTCCGACGTCTTACTCTCTGGGTTGAGGCGTCTACTCGGTCCTAACCGATCTTAAGGGAGTGGCCGTACGTCCCCTGAGCATCCGTAGATCATTCGACAGGTCCGCTGGTTTAATCCTGCTTCCTGCCCACGTTGTGTTTGGTTTGATCCAGAAAACAGAAGTGATATTCATTCATTCACGTTCGACTGAAGATGTAGACACGGCTGGAGAGAGATGCGCTAAGAAATTTAGAATGCACCAAAAAAAAAAATATATACCTGCAGTAAGCCGAACAAACAACTATTCAATGGTTGAATTGTTAATGTCTTTTATATAGCAGAAAAGAATAGTATAGAAAAGAAACGGGTTACAGAAAAGAAAATTATTTGAAGTAAAAGAAAAAGAAAAACTCATACACTGGATTCTAGACAGAGAGAGAGCGGGTTTTGATTAACTTGTTAAATCGTCGCAGAACGATATGCGACTCTTGCGATGGAGAGATAAAGATTCCTGTGCACGGCTTAAAGTTTATAGTTGCATTCCTCCTCGGCAGTAGTAACAGTAGTAGTAATCTTCGTAGTAGCAGAAGCATCGGTACTTATATTAACAGTACATGTTAGCGAAAGTTTTGTTCCAATCTCTGACATCACTTTCGCACTTCTTTGAGCCTTCATTTCGACTCTGTTCACTTTCAATCTCCGGTATCTCTCCACCCAGCTCAACTGCACTCGAAAACAGACGAGCAAAAACCAACCTCTGGTTATTGTAGCTTGTTCGACGTTTCTGTTTCCAGTGGTAGTAATAATAGCAGCAGTAGTAGTCTTAGATTGTTGGAGGAGTAATTCGCTTCTTCGTACTTATATCAACAACATATGTTAGCGGTCGCTCGGTTCCAGTCTCCGACGTCACTTTCAATCTCCGACCTCTCTCCACCCAGCTCGACTGCTTTCGACGGCAGACGAGCCAACCACTCTTTGATTATTGTAGCAACGCGACCCGTAACGGCCAACCGATCGCGGCCTCACCCGTCTGGTTTCTTCCGTTTCCCTCGACCGTCTGCTTCTTCTTCAGCATAACTACGCGTTTATATAGATAAATCTGGTTAATAATAAATCGACCCTTGGCCCGCACACGATTATCACGAGTGCCGTTTTCAACCCAAAATCATGTGAATTTCAAAGTTCTCATAGCCTTAGTAAGCTCTATTTCAAATTTTAACCGGTAAAATCTATTTCGACCATTTTCATTGTCTTTTCAACCACCCAGTTCCAAATAGGCTAGATCAGATTTCCATCAGTAAACAAAAATTTTTAGATCTAATTTCGCAAATTCAAATATACTCCAATTTCAATAATATATATATATATATATATATATATATATATATATATATATATATATATATATATATATATGTGTGTTTATTTGTGTTTTCATTTAAATTTCTCCGTTACACCCTTTTTCAATATATGAATCCTCTTCTTCTCTCCCAGCTATGAGTAAATAGCAGGACAGACCGGGTTCTATAGCTTTGTATGGCAACTGGTCTACTGCAAAATATAATGGCAACCTACTACGGAAAAAATCTGCCTCGTCAGTCATGTATCGAAATATACATGATCGTTTAAGCGTGTATCACGCATGCCACATAACTGACTGACTCGTACTAAATTTGTTAACTGATCCATACACTGAGGTATTTGAAATGTTTACTATTTATTAAATCTATATTCTTAATTTTTGTGCTCGATTCAGTGTAGGTGATTTCAGTTCAATTCCGGATCGCAGTTCCTGTTTTGGAAATGTTTATCTTGTGTCCTACCTCTCGGTGCACTTGACAGATGTTGTTAATATTTTTGTTCAAAATCTTGTCTTTACATTATTTACATTATTCGAACTGTTATCTTCCTCTTCATTGTCATATTCACAACGTTTTGTTTGCTTGAGGACGTGGATAAAGGCGTTGGTTAGATCCTGTGACTCGACAGTTGTGAATTTAATACATGGCTACAGCAGTGCTGAACCAAAAACTTGGAGATTTGAGTTAAAGGGAAATAACGGAGACATCTGGAAGAGGCATGGCACGTGGAACTTAAACAACCTACCCCGGTGGACCACCCCCTTCTCATTCGAACGCATGCGTAGTCTGATCACCGTAAACATCACTTTGGTCCGAAGAAGTTCTAAAGAACGAAATGTGTCTCACGGATATTTTTTCCACTTTGTCATAGATTTTCCACACACACACACACACATATATATATATATATATATATATATATATATATATATAAACGCAATCGTCAGGCATTTAATATTGTGTTTTGCTCGACTATTTACATATACAAATCGGTGATGCATTGTTGGTAGTCTATTGTATTATTCTCACAATTATTTTGGTAGGCGTTAACGGTTTCGAATTATTCTGGGGGCTATTGAGTGGAGATAATTGAGGATGCGAATGCAGCTTTTAGGTAATTTATAGTGTAGTTAGTTAACTTTTTATTTATTATTACGTTTTCTTGTGTTTATCTGTGCGTACGTGCTCTGTTAATTTGTTTATTATTCACTTAGTTTATTTACTTAGTTATTTGTTTGCATTCATTTATTTTACTTGTTTTTGTTTATTTATCTTATTTATTTGCTTTTATTTATTCTTGTTCGTATTCAGTTTTCGATTTTAAGTAACGTAGTAAAAATTTATTACCGTGTCTGCGTTTTCTGATCGTTTATTTAGTAGTTTGTTTTAGTCTGGGTATGTAATTATAGCTATTTTTTCCTCCAGGCATAGTTTACAGTTTTTGGATTGATTGTTCTAGGCTGATGTTTTTTTCTTTAATTTTCCATGATATTTTTTGGTGTCTTTTCGTTTTTGTTTTTTTTTTCGTTTTTTTTTTTCTTTTTAATCGCCCACATATGTTTAAAAAGCATTGCGCTGTTCATGTCATTTACTATTTTGAAAAATGTTTTGAGTGCGTAGTTTCTCATATATATATATATATATATATATATATATATATATATATATATATATATATATTTCATTTCATTGAATAAACATTCAAGATGGAAGCATTATTCATCAGAATAAATAAATCAACATTTAATAATATTAACTTTGAACACGGACACAACATCTTGACTGTGTTTTCAAAAATGAAAGCATTTTATAAAACATACATACAAGCTATTTCTTATTTAACAGTTAAAATATTTAATCCTTGAAAATGGCTAAATGTATAGCCGAAAGCGCTCGGATAAAAAGAACATTCGGACAGTTTTTATATAATTTATCATCCGAAAAGAAAAAAAAAATTAGATCGCATGGGAAATTGTATAAAAAACTAAATAAAAACACCATGTCTGTCGTATTCAATGAAATGTGCATGAAAGAAGGATTGATGCCTATATATATATATATATATATATATATATATATATATATATATATATATATATATATATTCGTACCCGAGAATAAAATTACCAGATATAGACTTCGAACGGTTCCAAAGATAGATGTACATAACTTAAGTAGGTAACTGATTCTTACTTTAGCATAATGGTTTGCCTAATAATGTGATTACCTTTATGGGAACAGGGAATACTTTCACAAGGCACATTTTGCTTTAATAATGACTTCTCGATAACTTCGCCGGTTGACGTAAATCTCAATTCAAGCACGCGCATCCATTAAATAATAACGCTTATTGTCATAAGGTAAATATGTCTCTCAATCAACTGACATATACTTGATATAATTTTTAATTCAATAAAAAAAACTTAAACGCCAATTCATCAATGAGGATCTTATTGATTGCAGTAGTAATGACCGATTAGTTTCAATACAAAAGGTTCGATGCAAAGATTACTTGAGGAAGGCTGAAGAATGCATCAGCCAAAATGTTGAAGTCAAAACAACAGATATGCAAATATTAGTACGAAAATTTCGCGGATAAATACTACAATACTTAGAATATAAGGCTTATAATTAGAAAGGTAATATATAAATGTGATATATGAATGAAACAGGAGGTGATAGGGGAAAAAGATTATGAGTATAAGAAGTAAATATATTTGGCCCTTGACTTGAAGATGTCAAGATTGAAGGGTTCAGTGAAGTACCAACAATTTTGATTGATTTAATCGTTTTTGACGGCTTATTAACACTTTGCATATTATTTATAATCAGAAAATATATTTAGATTGTAAGACATTTTTAGTTAATAATTGTTTTAGCGATACACTCTTACTAATTAACCCATAGTTGAGGGAGATGTGACTTCATACCTTTCCCAAGGATAGTTACGCGTAAGTGAATATAACGTACCCAACTGGAATTAATAATTCAGATTCATTATTCCACCGGTACATTGAAGCCTATAGCACTTGGTATCCGCAAACGGTCACCCATCTAGGTACTGACGTTGCTTAACTTTGCGGGTGATGTGGTCGTAAGCCTAAAAAGTCCGTTTCATAAAGTGTCAACTGTCTGAATGGGAATTAATTTTTATATCTGGAACACAATGAGAGAGTCGACTCTATGGAAGGTGCATTTCAAGATTAAACAAAATAATTGACATGTAAAGTGAAACCTCCAAGCAAGAAACCTTACTTGAACCATATAGCTAAACCCTGAAGTTCTCTCAATGTTAGTATAATGCTCGCTGAACGCATGGGCGAAGGATTTTTTTTTTTAAATGGAGCATTTTTGCATTGTTGTTTATTCTAATTTATTTTATTTTATTTTTATTTCTGAGATTGACGTAAGACCATTGTTTAGCAAAACGAATTCTCCTCGCAGACAGTGAGTCAGTTCCATCATGGCTCTATAATATGCACCATTGAAAGACAATAGTACTGATCAACGGCTTTGTTTACTAATTTAGTCCCGTGCAAAAAAAAGGACATTCCACACTTGGACGCGACGACATTGCTTACAGGTCATTTTCACAAAGGTCAATGCCAATAATTAAAGCATGGAGTAGATAGATAGATAGATAGATAGATAGATAGATAGATAGATAGATAGATAGATAGATAATGAACAGATTTTAGATAGATAGGTAGATAGATAATGAACAGATTTTAGATAGATATTTTTCAATGAAAATTTAATTCGACATTATTTTTATTCCTACAAACCATAATTATAGTGAAAACGAGACATGTCCAGAATACGGACACCATCCTATATATATATATATATATATATATATATATATATATATATATATATAGAGGATGGTGTCCGTATTCTGACATGATATTGTATATATATATATATATATATATATATATGACATGATATTGTGTATATATATATATATATATATATATATATATATATATAAGAACACAATTAAAAAATTTCTCTTGACGCGTTTCGTCCTTCTGAAGGACGAAATGCGTCACAAAAAACCTTTTTCCGCTTTTATCATAAATTTTAGCCATATATATATATATATATATATATATATATATATATGTGGATAAAAAAAATTTAAAAAATCCTTAGTGACGCGTTTCGTTCGACCGAGGAACATCATCAGTCTAATAATAGTTTTATTGACAAGTAAATCTTAATAAAACAAATGTGCCCTTCTTTAAGTTTTATTCTTATTTATTAAGTATGCAGTGTCGTAGACGAAATAGTGTTTAAAATAAATAATGAATGTCTACCCAAATATGGGGATTCACTAATAATAGTGTTTGAAGTAATAAAAGTATGAAATATTATTAAAACATAAAATCCATCAATTATTCATACTTACACACACACACACATATAAACATATATATATATATATATATATATATATATATATATATATATATATATATATATATATAGGAAATTCTATGACAAAATAGAAAACGTTTACTTGTGACGCGTTTTGTCGGACTAAATTTTTTATGTTCGTACGACTACACATGCGCACGAACGAAGGGTGCTGGAAATTTCAGATTTTTTTTTTTATGTAGCCGAATTCATTTTGTGTCTTTCTTTTTTTTTCACTGTCTGGTAGATCTATATGTTCTCCAAGCTCGTCTTACAGCAGCTGTATACAGGTTCTTTATTTCGAACACACTTCCAGACCTGCTAGATGATGTACCCCTGCTAATACGAAGACGCATGTGGTTTATGCATCATATGACTCCAACATATTTTAGTAACATTGTTCGCGATGCACTGGCTAACATCTAGCATACAAGATGGATAGGTAGGGGAAGACCGGTTCTACAGCCTACACGTTACCCCAACCTCAATTCTTTGGATTTTTATCTGTGTGGAACCATCCGACACCGTGTGAGGGTATTTGAAAGGGTCCGCCAGTCGGGTGCATACGAGTATAGAAGCAAGCGGAGGACATTTTGAACATCTTTTAGATAGATAGATAGATAGATAGATAATGAACATATTTTAGATAGATAGATAGATTGATAGATAGATAGATAGATAGATAGATAGATAGATAGATAGATATATACTATTTGAAATTTTACTGTATTGAGGTGCATCGATGGCCTATATAATTATATAGACTTTTGTCCGTGTTTTGGTGTGAGGAACAGGCCCCCAATATTTGTTAAAGTATTATATCTATCTATATATATATATATATATATATATATATATATATATATATATATATATATATGTATGTATATGTGTGTGTGTGTGTGTGTGTGTGGAGTGGATAGAATGTTCGTTTTTCTGACCATGAGACCAGGGCCCGAATCTCCCCATGGTGGATTTGCCAGGAAAGAGACTTCCTGATGTTATCGGTCGGCGGGAAGGGGGAGCGATCCGAGCGTATGGCACCTTTGGAAAGTGTCTGAAAACCATACCTTGTGAGTGAATGTGGGTAGACTTAGGGGTGGGGGCGTCGATAGCTTTACTAGCACGAAGTCACAAGTCATCGTGACTGAGGTTTTAAGCGCACTGGCCTTGTTCAGATTGTTGATCAGGCTAGATAACACGCTCTCTCCCAGGTACTGCAACTAAGGTATGCTCAACATAGTTGCAATATAAACCATAGGTGGGCTCTGCTCGTGTTGAACAAACACAAATGCACCTGAGCGCGCGTCTGTAGCAGGGCTTGGTTAACCGCCCTAGTAAACGGATATCCTTGAATACGAGTGGCCAACTATTATTATTGTTGTTATTATTATTGTATTTCCTTTGGTTTCTGGTGCATATTTCTTTTCTTTCCGGGTCCCAACCAGAAACCTAAGGTCAGAAATGGCATCATGACGTTTTCCACTGAACAGTTTTGAAAAGAAATTGCACATATTTTACATAGATAAATCCCTTCGCAAGGTGTGGGCTCTACTTGTGTGTAATATTATTGTATTTCTTTAAGCATGGGTAGCTGGTAATTTTTTATTTTTACTATGAAAATCTATTGCTGGTAATTTTTTTATTTTTACTATAAAAATCTATTGCTGGTAATTTTATTTTTACTATGAAAATCTATTGCTGGTAATTTTTTTATTTTTACTATAAAAATCTATTGCTGGTAATTTTTTTTTATTTTTACGATAAAAATCTATTGCTGGTAATTTTTTTTTTACTATGAAAATCTATTGCTGGTAATTTTTTTTATTTTTACTATGAAAATCTATTGCTGGTAATTTTTTTTATTTTTACTATGAAAATCTATTGCTGGTAATTTTTTTATTTTTACTATGAAAATCTATTGCTGGTAATTTTTTCTAATTTATTTTTATATTTTCATATTTTGACTCCAGTTTGGGGTTTCACTATTTGCCCCTAGTTGGGACGCTAACAGGTGCTTCCACCGTGGGTCAAGGCAGACTTGGGATCAAGAGCATTTAAGTGGTGGTTAAAGACCTCCCGATCAGAGAACTTACTGCCGGATGTAGTTTATCATCATACGCAGGGAAAATGTATAATTAAATACAATCATAATGGTATAAAATTATGAGACGAATAGTAAAAAAATTATTAAAAAAAACATAAAATGAATAGTAACTATATAATTAAATGAATAAAGACAAAAGGAAAATTTACCTTAGCTGACGTGTTTCGTCATCTGAAAGACTTTATCAAGGCTAAGATAAGTTTTCATTTTGTCTTTATTCATATTGTTTTTTTTATAGATATACTCTATTTGAAATTTTACATATAATTGAATAAAAGAAAAAGAAAAAGTTTATTATAAGAAAAAATATTTTCATAGCAATTCATCTGATGAGCTTTCCTTTAAAAATGCTGAATTTAAGCATGCTTCAAGATTGGTAACTAGTTCTTACCTTTTTTACTGTTGAATTATCTCGATGCAAATGTCTGTTCTATTCTAATAGTTACTTTTCTCGCCAGTGGAAATCCCTTCAGATTTCTTGCTTCCCTGAAAATTCAGTCAATTATGTGACATGCGTGATACACGCTTAGGCGATCATTTATCTTTCGATACATTACTGACGTGGCAGATTTTTTCTCGCGGTAGGTTGCCATTTTGAATATTACAAATTTGAGAAGTAATGTTATAGTTTACATCTGTATCTTCATCATCATCATCATCATCTTCTTCTTCTTCTTCTTCTTCTTCTTCGTTTCTGTTAATATCGTTCTTCCTTTTCGTTTGTCCTTCATCGCCAGTCAGTCAGTTATGTGCCATGAGTGATACACGCTTAGGCGATCATTTATCTTTCGATACATGACTGACGAGGCAGATTTTTTCCAGCAGTAGGTTGTCATTTCTTTCTGCGGTAGACCAGTTGCAATCCAAAGCTATAAAACCTGGTCTGTCCTGCTATTTACCCATAGCTGGGGGAGAAGAAGAGGATTCATACCTTTCCCAAGGGTATTAGCACGTAAGTGAATGTAATGGATTTGACTGGAATTCGATTTCCTCAATCCCAGCCGCTATCCATTACTCCACCGTGCCAACTACAATCTTCAAGAATTTAAATGCAAAGCCAATCGCCATCTTCTGTCTTCCTGAACTCTGTTCTTTTCTCCTTATGTCTTACTAAAATCTTATTCCTTTGCACTCCCAGTACCCCCCCACTTGCGTCTTAGTGGCTTTATCGGCTTACTTGGCGGAAAATGATTAAAAAAAAACTAATTGTACTTTATTTTTTAAGAATAAATTTGATAAACAAAAACAGAAACTTTGACTCCACTCCATGTTGCGATAGTAACTAGTTTATGATCTTTTTGCGTAATCAGTCAGTTAAGTACCATAGGTTATACATGGGCGATCAGTCATAAAAGTCTTACGATTTATAACTGACTAGGCAGAAGGTTTTCTCACAGTATATTACCGATTCTTTCTGTGGTATACTGATTGTCCGTTCTGCTATTTAACCCATAGCGAAAAGAAGAAGACATCGATTTATACCTTTCCCAAGGTACACTATTTGCATTATTCGGATTGTTGTCCTCATCTTTGTTGCCATATTCACGACATTTTGGACGTTGTACGCTCCGGCCTTCTTTAGGTGATTAGAATTTCGAACCGGACACTTTATTACGTCTACCGGAGTAAATTGTTCTAGTTTTCACGTGCTATGTTCTAGTTCTAGTTCGAGTTCCATATTTTCTACATTAGAATATACAGAAGACAAACTCATTTTCTCTTTTAATCTAATACTAGTTCGGTACCTCTTGCTTTGCTGAGGGCAAGATGATCAAATTTCAAATCTAAATTGTTCGTCCATTTAAAATACTACATTTATTAGAAAATATATTATGGTTAAATACAGAAGTGGCCCTAGAAATAACTTTAAAATGTTGCTAACGATGAAGGTAAGAGCAGATATTTTGTTAATCATATCAACCCAGACAAGGCAGTAAAGCCACTAAGACACAAGGGGTTACTGAGTGTGAAAGAATAATAAGAAAAAAAAGAAACATTTAAAAGGCGAGAACAATAACAAAAGAGTAATCAGGGAGACAGTATATTACGATTGATATTACATTTAAATTTAAATCAAAGTTGGCTGGAAAGAATGAAGCAGGAAGAGATTTCCACAAGCAAGAAGTGCGAGAATAAAAATTGTTAGCATAGAACTTACGGTTGCATGTAGCAAATACAACTATAAATTGATGAGACCTTGTTGCCAGTCTAGAATTTTTTTAAGCATTTCACCCCAAGCAAGGCGGGAGTGCCACTAGCACGCAAGGGGTTACAGAGAGTGGGAGTAAAGAGACGTGATTGAGGAAAGAATTAAAGAGTAGGACGGGGTATTAGATCAAGGCATCAGATGTCGATTGACAAAATTGCCCTTAAATTCATAAAGTCTATCTACCATAGCGGAAAGTTCATCAGAACAGTTAAAGTATTTATGGAAAAAAGGTACAGGGAAGCTTCAGTCACTTCCTCAATCCAAGCCGCTATCCATTACACCACCATGCCTCCTCTTTGAGTGAAATTGGGTAGACAAAACTGTTTGGAAGCCGTCAATGTCTATGCTAGCATAAAGTCACAAGTCATCATGACCGAGGGTTCACATACATCGGTCTTGTTCAATTAGTGATCACACCAGCTTATGCAATCTTTCTAAGAAAATGTAAGTAAAATCTGTTCAGCATTGTTGCAGCATAAACTACAGGTTGGCTATGTGGGCGTTGAAGAAACACAAATGTATCTGTGTGGGTGTTTGTTGCAGGTGAATATATACGGAAATGAGCAACCAGACTTTATGCATTTATATAAATGCTATTCATTTGCATCTTTGCCAAACAAAAAGTTTTGTTGTTTTTAACAAAAAATTTAACTCCAAACATATGTCAACGCCAAAATAGAGTTATTAACATCATAACTTTTTTTAAATGCCGCTTAAGTATGCACTGAAGACCTTCCTACGTCTACAAATGAAGAGAACAATAATAGCATCACATTTCATTCACGGCGGTAGTGAAGTGACTGAAGCCGAGACGCCAGGTCAGGACTAATAATATTGCTGATTTTTCATTGGATTTTATCAAGAATCTTTATATATATAGCAGGAGTACAAGACCATATGACAGAAAGATTCTACGCATGGACTAATGGCAATCTTATAAATATGTAAGGTAGATTTTGACAAGAAAAACTTTCTAGCACTATCCAGTGAACCAACTTTCTTAGGACAGATCTATCAATGGATTCATACATATATATATATATATATATATATATATATATATATATATATATATATATATATATATATATATATGAAAGGAAAGACGCATTTGATGGACATAAAGCTATTATTATTTTATTGCACAACCCAGGGTAGGATTTGTCCAGAGAGAATGAGACAGAAATATATTACTTCAATGTCTTTTTTGAAACTCAAAGAAATTGTGTGTGTGCATTATTCTGCATGTTGTTGTGTCTTCATTAAATGGCATAAGCACGTGTAAGTCACTCACACACAACACAGACATACGCATATATATCACATAGACAGGTTTGCAGCCACATCAGGTACGATCCCCAAAGTTAAGCAACGTTGATCCTGCTTAGTACCTAGATGGGTGACTGCTTGGGAATACCACGTGCTGTAAGACTGAATATGTGAATGGCGTAATGGGAAATGTCTCGGAATTGGAAATTGGTAAGCTGGCTTCCAATTTCGGTCCGGTTCGTTATATTTATTCATGTGCTAATACCCTTGGGAAAATTATGAATCCACCCATTCTCCCACCAGCTATGGGTTAATTAGTTTGAATTGTATCAGTAAATCATTACAACCCGAAAAAAAATTTACAATGTAAAAATATTTTCTGGCTTTAAATAATCTGCAAAGGGTTGATAAGCCGTAAAAAACAAATCAATCACTCACACACAAGTGTCGTTATAGTCTGACAGCTGATTTTTCACTATATTGTTCAATGTGATTTTAAAAAGTTAGTATTAAGGGAGATGGCCGAGTGGTTAGAACGTTCGTATTCTGCACATGAGGCCCGTGTTCGAATCTCACCATGGTCGATTTGTCAGGATGTTATCGAACTGGAGTAGTCGATCCCAGCGTGCGGCACCTTTGGAAAGCACCAAACCCTGTGAGTGAAATTGGGTAGACAGAACCCTTGGGTGCCCTCGATAGCTGCGCTAGCACGAAGTCACAAGTCATCGTGGCCGAGGGCTTGAGCGTTCAAATTGTTGATCACGCTAGATAACACGCTCTGTTCAGCATAGTTGCAATATAAAACACAGGTGGGCTCTGTGGGTGTTGAATGGACACAAATGCGCCTGAGCAAGCGTATACAATAGGGATTGAACAGCGTCAACCACTAGCCGTCCTAGTAGATCGGTATCTCGACTACGAGTGGCCATCTATACTATATTAAGGGAGGGGATTGTGTTGAGAAATAAATTGTGTAGAATGATTACTTTTTTATCATTATACCAGGGAGTTTATATAAAAGACACGTTAAAATGTACTCTTTGGATTGTCTCAGATATGTTAATCTATTCTTAAGGTGACAGATGTTTTCTATCTTTTATGTTATTTTCTACACTATTTATCTTTTAATTGAAAATAATCGTTGCAGTGAATGAAATGTGATGCTATCATTGTTCTCTTCATCTGTAGACGTAGGAAGGTCTTCAGTGCATACTTGAGCTGCATTTCTGCAGTTTTGATGTTAATAACTCTATTTTGGCGTTGACATATATTGACATGTATTTGGAAGCTCCGGGCACCTGGATGTGGTGTAATTGTTAGCAAGCTTGTCTCGCTAGAACTAATTGCGACTGAGTAGTGAGTTCGATCCTCACTGGTTTCCCCATACTTTCGGCCTTGTGCCACATCTGAGCTACGCTTGGAAAATCCCTATATTTGGAAGCTTTTATTTTTGTTTTTTTATTATTTTACCCAGGGCAAAGCTGGCTTATAGCTAAATAGCGTTGAAACACTGGTTCCCGTACGTTCATCAGAGTTAAGCAACGTTGAACCTGATTAGTACCTAGATGGGTGACCGCTTCAAAATACCAGGTGCTGTAAACTTGGATGTGTGAATGGTGTAATGGATAATGGCTCAGAATTGTTAATCGGAGAGCCGAGTTCAAATTCCAGCTGGGTTCATTATATTCACTTACGTGCAAATACCCTTGGGAAAGGTATGAATCCAACACTTTTCCCCCAGCGATGGGTTAATTAGTAAAACTTTTATCACTAAAATCATTATTATATCCAAAAAAAAAGATTGCGTACAAAATATTTAGGTTTCGGCATTAAATAACCCATAGGTATAACGGAGACAAACGCAACTTCTTCGTGTAACATATAGAATTTTCTCTCCTGGATAAATTGTTGTTGTTGTTGTTGTTGTTGTTGCTGCTGCTGCTGTTAGAAATATTCAAGTGATCTGGTTTTTGTTATTTGCTAAAGTCCTTTGTTGTTGTGTAGCGCCAGTCTCTATCGTCTGTGAAAAGGTTGTCTTTAAGATCTGCAGGGTTCATTCGCGCATGCAGAGTCACAGGCAGACAATACGTGACGGATAGTGAATCAGCCTACTTTTATCGTATAGATCTTTCTATTTGAAAGTCACAAGGACATGCCGACAGCAAAACAAGATCGTCTCGCAAGCTGTTGGCAGTGAGCTGCCGAATGCTTCCGACTTAGCAAATAGCGTAGTTATCGCGGTCACCGGCAGAGGTATACTTACCTTAGAATTTATAACTATCGCTAAGTCAGCGCCGACGTCGGCGTTCAGCTTTTTGTCGATTTAGTTGTGTTTTTTAGAGAGCCGATTACCGTTTGCACGAAACTGCTTCTCTAATGAGTCAAGGAATAAATTGTTGCTTTGAGATCGGTTAGAATGCTAACTCGTAGCAGTAGTTGACCGAATTGCGTTTATCAGCCTATGTGCTTGTTACAAACGCCGAGTATTTACAAATCACTCCTCGTTAAACAAATCCTGTGAGTGAGTACAGTAATGAAGTCAGTGACCTACTATGAAGTGCTTCCTAAAGTCCGAGGGAATTTGGCCAGCAAGTGTAAGATGAACTTTCCCCCGCTATAACCTTTGCGAGCTAGAAGCTTTCTCAAATTGCTGCATAAGTGCTAAAAAGGGCTTAGAACGAAACTGCACTGTGGATAAGGTTTCAAAATGAAGATACATTAACTAATCATTTTTATGCAGTTCTTTGGAATGATCCGTCTATCATTCCAACGAACTAATTTACATCGTTCCCACAACATAGCATTCACTTACGCAATTGAGATTGTTGTATGGACATAAGTGCAGATTACATGTACGATAGATAACAATTTATCCTAAAAGTGAAAACAGTGATATTTTGGCTTGCGATCTATTTGTCATGAATCTACTTTGGTTCGCGATCTGCACTTTATATTTTGATCCACGTGTCCTGAATCTACATTGATTTCCGATCTGCACTTTATATTTTGATCCATGTGTCATGAATATATTTTGATTCCCGATCTACACTTTACATTTTGATCCACGTGTCGTGAATCTACATTGATTTCAGATCTACACTTTACATTTTGATCCACGGGTCATAAAATCTACATTGATTTCCGATCTACACTTTACATTTTGATCCACGTGTCATGAATATACTTTGATTCCCGATCTACACTTTATATTTTGATCCACGTGTCATGAATCTACATTGATTCCCGATCTACACTTTATATTTTGGTCCACGTGTCATCAATCTACAATGATTTCTGATTTACACTTTACATTTTGATCCACTTGTCATGAATCTACTTTGGTATACGATCTACACTTTATATTTTGATCCACAACAAGAAAATTTATTTAGCATTTTTAGCCGATGAGCGTGCTGGTTACCGCTAGAATATTTTTAAAAGAAATTTTTTAAAATATTTTAATTTCCATTTTCTCTATGCTATACATATGTTTTACTATGTAGATATCATTCCAAAATAAAATTTGCACCATTTAGATATTTTTTCATTGTAGATAAAAGGCAAAGTACAAGCGTAAAGACTGTAGTAAACACAGAAGCATCCTCATGGGAGTCTGTTACTTAAAGCAACATCTCTTGTGAAGAAGCTGTCAGAAAGGAACTTCATACCTATGGAATATGAAAGAGATGAGGATGAGCTGATCGAGTGTATATGGCATGACATGTCCTAGCTTTAAAAAACTGAAATGGTGGAACTGAGGAACTTAGCTCATCTGAACATTTGCCATAGAAATAGCAAAGGAAATAATTGCCTACAAGGCTGCATAAGCAATTTTAAACTACGTCAAGGCTGGAAAGGGATAACTGGAAATGTTTGGTTTGACTTTTGTAAAGATAGAGCATGGTCGAAGTAGAAATTCAAAAGACATTGACAGCAAACGAACGAGCCAAAAAGGATGGATAAAAATAAGAGACTTTATACGTGAAAAGAGAAAAGACGAAATGAATTGTTGGAAAAAGGCAGATGGTTACAAAGAAAGAATGAAAGTCAGAAGAAAGAAAGAAAGAAAGAAAGAAAGAAAGAAAGAAAGAAAGAATGGAAGTCAGAAGAAAGAACAAGAAAGAACAAGAAAGAAAGAAAGAAAGAAAGAAAGAAAGAAAGAAAGAATGGAAGTCAGAAGAAAGAAAGAAAGAAAGAATGGAAGTCAGAAGAAAAAAAAAGAAAGAAAGAAAGAAAGAAAGAAAGAAAGAAAGAAAGAATGGAAGTCAGAAGAAAGAAAGAAAGAAAGAAAGAAAGAAAGAAAGAAAGAATGGAAGTGAGAAGAAAGAAAGAAAGAAAGAAAGAAAGAAAGAAAGAATGGAAGAAGAAAGAAAGAAAGAAAGAAAAATAAAGAAAGAAAGAAGAAGAAAGAAAGAAAGAAAGAAAGAAAAGAAAAAAAAGAAAGAAAGAAAAAGAAAGAAAGAAAGAAAGAAAAAAAGTCAGAAAGAAAGAAAGAAAAAAGAAAGAAAGAAAAAAGAAAGAAAGAAAAAAACAAAGAAAAAAGAAAGGAAGAAAAGAAGAAAAGAAAGAAAGAAAGAAAGAAAGAAATGGAAGTCAATGAAGAAAGAAAGAAAGAAAGAAAGAAAGAAAGAAAGAAAGAAAGAAAGAAAGAAAAGAAAAGAAAAGAAAAAAGAAAGAAAAGAAAGAAAGAAAAAAGAAGAAAGAAAGAAAAAGAATGGAAGACAAAAAAGAAAGAAAGAAAGAAAGAAAAGAAAGAAAGAAAGAAAGAAAAGAAAGAAAGAAAGAAAGAAAGAAAGAAAGAAATGGAAGTCAAAGAAAGAAAGAAAGAAAGAAAAAAAAGAAAAGAAAGAAAGAAAGAAAGAATGGAAGTCAAAAGAAAGAAAAAAAAAAAAGAAAGAAAGAAAGAAAGAAAGAAAAAAGAAAGAAAGAAAAAAAAAAAAGGAAGTCAAAGAAAAAGAAAGAAAAGAAAGAAAGAAAAAAGAAAAGAAAAAAATGAAAAGAAAGAAAGAAATGGAAGCCAAGAGAAAAACAAGAAAGAAAGAAAGAAAGAAAAAAAAAGAAAAAAAGAAAGAAAAAAAAAGAAAGAAAGAAAGAAAAAAAGAAAGAAAGAAAGAAAGAAAGAAAGAATGGAAGAAAGAAAGAAAGAAAAAAAGAAAGAAAGAAGAAAGAAAGAAAGAAAGAAAGAAAAAAGAAAGAAAGAAAAGAAAGAAAAAAAAGAAAGGAAAAAGAAAAGAATAAAAGAAAGAAAGAAAGAAAGAAAGAAAGAAAGAAAGAAAGAAAGAAAGAAAAAAAGAAAGAAAAAAAAAAAAGAAATAAAGTGGAACATAATAAAAAGAATAAAAAGTTACAGAATGGTAGAAGGAATCATAGACTTTCTGGAGCGACACAAGGAACTGTTATCTTTTCCATCATTTTCAAAGATAGATCGCATACATGAGTGTGACATGTACAGTTTATGATAATTAGAAAGCAAAAGAAAAAAAAATTAATTATTTAGCATTAAGTACTGTTTTCTTTACATGTCCCAGTATGCAAGTGAAATTTATCTACCAACATGAAGTAAGCAAGGATGTTGATAATGCTGACTCAAATTTTGACAATTTTTATCTCAATTTCTTTACATCTAATACTTGCAATCCCTGCAGAAACAAAAAAGGCACCCTTACATCTTCCTTTCTTTAATTAAATTCTCCCTAATACAAAGCCCAAGAGCCAACCAAGGTAGAGGATCATTGAACGAGGTTGTTGTATGGAAGTAATAGAGGAAAGTAAGTGCAAATTATGAAGATATATTGGATAGATAATGGTTAGCCCAATATTTAAAGAAGTTAATTGTAGTTTTTACGCAAGCATCCTCTTGGGAGTTTTTTCCTCAAAGTAGTAACCCTTGGGAAGAAGCTGTCAGAATGGAACTTCATACCAATGAAATATGGAAGCTGTAAAAGTCTGAAATCGTGGATCTAAGGAATGTTGCTCGTCTGAACATTTGACATAGAAATAGCAATGAAAATAATTAATTACTCACAAGGTTGCATGTCTATTGTCTTTTTTCTTTCTTTTGATAAATATTCACCCGACACAAGGGCCACTCAAGGTAGAGAGTTACTGAATCAGTTGTGTGATATGAACGTAAGCGGAGCAAGTAGAAAAGTGGTCAGTGTATCAAACAAAGCAGCAATTCTTAGGAAGAAGCTTTTGGGGTGGAATGCTCTTCTTTCCAAAGGAATATGTAGAGAATGGTGGTCCTGGCTGTAACATTCAAAGTTAGTGACACTAAGGGATGGAGCTCTGTCTAAAGTTGTGTCATGGTAGAAATAAAATTCGACTTTTGCCTGTCTTCCCCAAATTCCCTTTAATAGAGGGAGTTAGTCTTAATAGGCCAGACTAAAAGGCAAATGTTAACTTGCTCAAAAGTTAATATTCAATATGTAATTTTTTTAAAAAATCCTTTCGTCCCAAGTAATGCCATAATGCCATTAGGACTTTAAGTGGAAAAGAATGAGAAATTTAGCGAATAGAAAAGACAATAAAAGAACGGATTTCAGGAAACAGAAGATGGCAATTGACACTCCATTTAAATTTTTGAAGATTATAGGTGGCAGGAAGCAAGAAGAGTTCCACAGGTATGAAATGCAAGAAAAGGAACTATTAGAATAGAACTTACGGTTACATCTAGCTAGTTCAATAGTAAAACTACGAAGCCTCATAACCAAAGTAGCACTGCCCTTAAATTCAAAAGGGTCCAGCTAGCTTTATTAAATCATTGCTATATTTAATGTTTTTGTATAAATCGAAATTAATTTAAATATATTAATTAACATTTTTTTCTTAAATTTTGTCTTTTGCACTTCTTCACCAAATTCCTTTTCATACGGGGAGTTAGTCTTAATAATCCACTGTAAAATGCAAATGCTTACTTGCTCAAAAGTTAATAGTCAATATGCATTTTTGAATCATTTCATCCCAAGCAATGTCATAATGCCATTAGAACTCTTGAGTAGAAAAGAATAAGAAACTTCAGTGTGTAGAAAAGACAATAAAAAAACGGGTTTCAGGAAAACAGAGTATGGCAATTGACACTCCATTTAAATTTTTGAAGATTGTAGGTGGCAGGGAAGCAAGAAACCATAAAAGAGTTCCACAGGTATGAAATGCAAGAAAAGGATCTATTAGAATAGAACTTACGGTTACATCTAGCAAGTTCAACAGTAAAACTACGAAGCCTCAAAGCCAAAGTAGTACTACCTTTAAATTCAAAAAGTCTAGCTAGCATTATTAAATCATTGCTCCATTTAAGGTTTTTGTATAAATCGGAATTAATTTAAATATATTAATTAACATTTTTTTTCTTAAGTTTTGTTTTTTGCACATTTTCACCAAATTCTTTTTCATACAGGGAGTTAGTCTTAATAATTCACTCTAAAATGCAAATGCGTACTTGCTCAAAATTGAGAAGTGCAATTTATAAGGATATGGAGAAAACCTAAGGATAACCCTAGACTAGAGGGCTACTGAATGATGTTGTATGGACGTAAGAAGAAGCAAATGCAATTTCTGAGGATATGTAGGACAGATATCGGTTGACCTTAAACTTGAAGAGGTAGCGATCAGGAGTTACTTCCACAAAATGGCAGTTCGCAGAAAGAATGTGTCTGCATGAAACTTTCTTATTACAAATGGAATAAGGGAAGGGTGAGTATAATTCGACCCTTCGTACGTAACATGGTGGTCTCTGGGTTAAAAGGTCCGAACTGATGCAACTAAGAAATGTAGCTCGTCTCAACATTTTCCATGAAAATAGCGATAAAGTAGAGGTTGATAATTGCTAGAACTCTCCCAAAGTTGACATAATCGGAGGGTTTGTATCGCAAACACTCATACGATACTTGGCAAAGGCCTTTGATTTATCTAAGGCGATCGCTCTCGTGCCGAATTTATTATGAAGTGCTTCGATGATCAGTGTGTACTTACATTTAGGACATCATCAATGGACCTAGAGAAGCGAAACCCATACTGTTTGTTGCTCAGTAGGTTTGCCCAAACGCCAAATAAAATATATATATATATATATATATATATATATATATATATATATATATATATATATACATGCATATTTGGGCATCTCTTATAAATATCTTTCGTTAAATATGACAAGGTAAATTTTATTAATTATTAAGTTTTGTTTAGTTTTTCCAGCGTTCTGACATTTTCCGTTTAGTAGAAGTGAACGACTACAAAAACTCTCGATGTCGTTGATTGTCTCAAACACTTCCGGGCACTTTAACCATTTTCAATGTAGGTTGTTTTTTGGTGGTGTTAGTTCATTTTGATGTTTTGACTGTGAGATGTATTATTCGTGAATTATAGTTAAATCCAAGGCGTCGTGTGCTGGGGATGAATGGAATCTCAGGAAGGTTTTTTTATATATATATATATATATATATATATATATATATATATATATATATATATATATTTTTTTAAGCATTACAGCCCAAGCAAGGCGTGAAGCCACTAGGATGCAGGGGGGGTGCGGAAGATTTGGAGCGAGAGAAGATAGGAGTGATAGAAAAAAGGACGAGGCGAGGGATAGTGGGTAGATCAAGGTAACTGGAGATGTCGGTTGACATTACATTTGAACAGTTGGAGATTATAGCTCTCAGGGAAACAGTAATTGGGAGGGTGTTCCACAGGCGAGAGGTGCGAGGTATGAAGCTATTGGAGTAGAAGAGACGGCTACATTTAAAAAGTTTCTACAGTGTAAGGGTGAGAGCGGGATGCCAGCCTCGTAGGGCGCTTGAATTCATGGAGTCTGGGGACCAGTGAAAGCAGCTCATCAGAGCAATTACCATGGAAGTATTTGTAGAAAAAAGACAGAGAGAGGCGACGGCGCGTCTGTGAGAGAGTGACTGCAGACGAGATCCAGATCAGATTATTATATTACATATCCGTCTCTGGATCTTGTCAAGAACTCTGAGGTAAGCAGAAGGTGCTCCAGCCCATATATGGCAGCAATACTCCATGCAAGGGCGAATGGTTGTTTTGTATATTTGAAGTATCGATTCAGGGAAAAAATTTTTCCTGGCGCGGTACAGAGAGCCAACTTTCTCCCCCTATATATATATATATATATATATATATATATATATATATATAATATTGCCAATTGAATGCTGGTGCTAATAAAATAGTGCTCGGTGTATAATAACAGAGCTACAATTTATATTAATAATAAATATACATTTTTATCCTAACAAGTCTGAATTTCATGCACAACACAATCGGCAGGTGCTGATTGAAAACTGTTTTCATTCACAAACTGAAAATTAATATTTCTGATATATATATATATATATATATATATATATATATATATATATATATATAATTAAAATTAGAAAACAGACACCCTTAAGGGTCCATTGATTATATTTTTTTTCCCCAGGACGGTGTTTTTGTTTCTTTTTCTGGTTCTTCAGATCACATTTCCAAGCATAAAAAATGGTTTTAAATTTACGTATTGTTTTTATACACTTTTGAGGGGGAATTTAAGTTGATGTAAAGTGATAGAGAAAGGTGGAGGAGGAGATCGACAGATATGGTCGGAATTAGAGAAGGAATGCAAAGATAGAAATAAATTTAAATCTATTTTTATTAAAATGTTTAAGAGTAAGGGAGTGGGGTAAGGACCAGACATTGACCTATTTAATAAGTCATCTCAAAGGAAACGAGACAAAGAGAAAAAAAGAAGAAAAGATATAAGAAAGTAAATGTGGAAGTAGGGTGTGAGGAAAAAGCGTGGAAAGAAGAAAAGGAAGAATAAATTAACATATATTGGCATATTGTAGTTATTGAAAAAAACACAAATTGATATATTTTGCAGTTAATGTTTGACACTGATTTTTAAAATATCAACAAATTAAATACGATAAAAGGAAAAATAATATAATGTTAATATAAAATAAACAAAAATATTAATATTATTAATAACAACTAAGGAGTAAAAAAAATTATTATTAAAATCTAAAATTTCAAAATTATAAATTTTAAAATTTAAATTCATCATTTAAAATTTAAATTTAAAACAACCTAAAAAATTTTAAGTTGTATCGAAAAAAATATATAATTTAATATCGAAAAACATATCGAAATGAAAACATTTTTTTTTTAAATTTACAAAATTTATATAAAAACAATATATAATATAATATCGAAAAACATTTCGAAATGAAACAAAATTTTAAAGTAATAATATTATTATTATATCACAATAATAATAATAAAACCAATAACAGGAATAATAATATTAATAGCAATAATAATAATAATAATAATAATAATAATAAACTAATCATAATACCAATGAGAGGGACAGCGGTTGAGTAATAATGATAAAACGGTAATATAAGATCAGTTATAACCCATTTAACCATATATATTCTTGCATATATGTACATATAAACACACACACATATACAAATACCTATACACCTACACACACATATATATATTCATATATACATGTATACACTCTTACATACATACACACATATACATATATATACATATATGTATACATATACGCACACACACACAGACATATATACACACTTACAAGGAACATACACACATATACATCCACACATGTAAGTACAAGCAAGTAAATACCCCCATATATAAACACCTACATACACATACACACATATGTGTATACTTATAGATACCATATAATCACCTACAAATGTCAACACAATTATATGAATACATATCAACACACATATGCTCATATACAAATATCTATACGCATATACAGTATAACATAAGCAATTAAACCTACAGAGAGAGACACTAGATATTATTTCAAGTCTAAATAATTTAAAATTCCGATGTTTCCATGAATAAGCCTCCCAAATATTAGCTGTAGTTTGTTATTTTGAGACGATGTCTGTGCCTGCATTTGAAGATAATTTCATTGTGCTGATTTAGTAATTCCTCAGGTTCATTATGTTTGATTATTAATATGTTCTCCTTAATGCAGAGGTAACATCTGTCTCTAAAGTTTCTAGCAGTTGGAGCCCTAGAGATAATTCTCCATTTCAACTTTGGGGTGAAGCCTTTTTCCACCAGATCCCAATAGTATCCAGACAGCGCTGATTGATGTTTAAGGGATTCATTAGTGAAGGAATGGCGATGGTTATAAAGGCGCTACTTCCAATTCCCAGCAGATATTCCAATATAAACCTTTTTTTGGTTCGTATTCTCTTTGGTAAAGATCTTGGCTTCTTAAACCACGCTTTTTGTCATACATAATCCTCCCACTGAGCATTCAGTTTTTACCCTTTAATTACAGGTAGAAATATTTTTGTTGTAATTGATTAGCATTAAATTCTCTAATAATATTATTATTGTGGTAATTTATAATTTTCCCCACATTGTTCACATATAAGTAACTAGTTTTCAAGTTATTTTATTTTTTTAAATTTCAGTGTATTGTTTTTACTAAAGCGTTTAACTATTAAATTTAAGAAGTACTTTCCTATATTAATGTTGGATAAGTTACAGAATGGAGGCTTGAATAGCCTTCCTTTTTCTATTTTTGGATTTATTGGGCACATTGTTAGTCCTTTTTTTTTTTTAGATAAGTTAATGTCTGTTGGAATTTACTGTTTATGAGAGCATGATTATATCTAAATTTGCTTTCATTAAATATTTTGCAGCTAGAAGACAGTTTGATTATTCTGGCGTTGACTGTGTTGGAAATTTGGTTTATAACTGGTTTGGGGTGGTTCGAGTTGACGTTTATATATATTGGGGTTTGATTTTATTTTTGGAAGGGTTTGAAGATGTTATTGTAGAGATTAAATGTAACATCTAGGAAATTAACGATTTTTAAGTTGGATAATATATAAATTTTAAATCTCAGAAATTGGAAGGCCTTAAGGATTTTTTCTGTAGTTTGGAAGTTAGATGACAAGTGGTGTTAGGTATAATAATGAGTCCATCATCTCTGTATAGCCCTACATTTTTGGGGTTCCAAGAATCTACTTAGAGTATCTAAAAAGTATATACATGCTAAATCTGCTATTTGGGCTAAATCATAAGCTCCCATGGGAACATCAAATTTTTATTGTTTTTGTTAACCCAAAGGGAGTCATTAAATACTAATATAGACTGTCTAGAAGTCATTATAATTTTTATTTCGTCATCAGTAATGTCAATATAATTTTTAGCAAAATCTAAGATATTTTCTAATAGGTTATTAGAAATGGAGGGGTAGAAAGGGATAACATCTAATTGAGTAAATGAAGCTTTAGTCTTAGAGTTTATATTCTGGAACCATTTAATGATATCCGAGGAATCTTTCCAAATACATACATATATACTCGACTCTCCCGTCGAATTCGACGTATAAGGGTCAGTTCTATGAAACCGACTGCCCGACAACAGCACATGAGATTTGATTATAGTGGTGAAGGTTTTGTGCAGGACCATCTACACTTTTTGAAGGCCTAAATACAGAGACCTGGTGCACTACGACCAAAACGACCCTCCGCAGGTTTTGAATTCAGAGTTGTCCTTCTCCTAGACCAGTTGCCATCCAAGGCTATAGAACCCAGTCTATATATATATATATATATATATATATATTAGAGTGGCGTTCTGTTTGGTTAGATCAAATTCATATTTTCAACAGCTGTCTCTCTATTTTTTAAATAATTAATTTTAATTCATTTGAGTCGAAAAATGCTAGCACATTAACGCTAGTTGAAATAGTCTATTCCCATGAGGTAACTTTGAATTTCTTTATTATGTAATTTATATGCTCTGTTATAATAAATACTCTTTTTGTGGATCAGTTTTAATATTTTGTATTATTAGGATCCACTTGAATTATATACCAACGGATTTATTACCTGTAACTGGTATCACTTCTTACGTACTAAGCTTAACTTAACATGGCACAAGGACAAATCATTTTGACTGCTACAAGTCGCTGATCATAAGCCTTTCTACAACAAATAGAAACCCGGGACTAATTGCCTCTAGACCCAGGGTACGCGTCCATGTAGATTAAAGAATCTAAAATGGTATTTTACAGTTCAAGGGAGGAAATTGTCAGGATCGCTTCATTTAACGGAGATCAAACGGAGATCTTTTACTGATTAACGTTGCTGAGTAAAGAAGGCCGGCTGAGCCCAGCTGAGTTGAACGGTTTACTGATGAGCTTTTTGGTGATACGTCAAAAGGATAAACAAATGGATTGGCGGGAAATGACAGGAAACGTCGAATAATAGGGATTAGAGAGATACGCATTGAGAGTGACTGTTAAAAATAAAAGAAGGAGAAACAAAAAATGCAAGACAAGAATTGAAGTACGAAAAACGAAAGAAAAAAGAAATTAGAAGAAAAGCGTTTTAAAGGAGTGACCAAAGTAAGAGGGGGAGAGAGAGAAAGAAAGAGAGAAAGAGACAGAGAGAGAGAGACAGAGAGAGAGAAAGAGAGAGAGAAAGAAAGACAGGGGTGGAAACTCGATGAAAGGGGTTGAAAAAATGAATAATAAGAAATATTGGATTTTTTTAAGTAAATATTTGGAGGAAAATAAAAAGACAGAAAAACAATCAACAGCGAATGTGAAATTGTTTTTTAAGTGTCGGAGAAAAAGAAGAAATAAAGAAAGAAGAGTAAGAGAATTAAAAAAAGGGGTAAACAAAATTTATTTTTGTAAAAAGAAGGAGAAACCCAAAAGAAATTGAAAGCAAACGGACAGGGCAAATAAGGAGAGATAAAACAAAAAGAGACTTTATACGTGAAAAGAGAGAAGACAAAATGAATTGTTGGAAAAAGGCAGATGGTTACAAAGAAAGAAAGAAAGAAAGAAAGAAAGAAAGAAAGAAAGAAAGAAAAAGAAAGAAAGAACATGAGGTTAAATAAGAAAGAAAGAAAGAAAGGAGCAAAAAAGGAAAGAAAGAAAGGAGCAAAAAAGGAAAGAAATAAAGTGAAACAAAATAAAAGAAAGAAGAAAAAGCAAGTAGATAAACAAAGAAAAGCAAGCGAAGAAAGAAAAGTAAGAAAAAAGAAAAACAAGAAGAAAGAGAAAAGAAAGTGAGACAAAATAAAAAGAAAGTAGAAAAAGAAAGAAAGAAAGAAAAAGAAAAACAAGTAAAAAAAGAAAAAGAAAGTGGCACCAAATAAAAAGAATTTAGAAAAAGAAAGAAAGATAGTGGAGGACAATAGAAAGAACAAAGCAAGTAGAAAGAAAGAAAGAAAGAAAGAAAGAAAGAAAGAAAGACATGAAAGGAGTGATAAAGGATGATAAAGGTAAAAACGTGTTTAGTAAGAAAAAAGGAGGCAAAAAATGAAGGAAAGTAGAGATGGACAATGGGAAAGGTAAAAAAAAAAGAGCAATATAGAGAGTGAACGAGAAACGTGAATGAGAAAACTACAGAAGAAGAAGAAGAAGAAGAAGAAGAAGAAGAAGAAGAAGAAGAAAGATCAAGAGAAATATTGAGAAACAGAGAATGATTTAGGGAAAAAAAGAATTCTTCTGATAGCAAATTTCTTGCTTATATGGGCACATAAATATGAATGAATGATCGCTGAAGCAAACATCCTGGTCACTGGCTCAGAAAAAATGGCGTCTTATCGCCTGGCGCAGACAATCCCTTCCCCGTCACGTAAAAAAACTTTTTTTTTTATTATTTTTACTCAACTACAGAAAAGGAGAACGAGAAAAAAGAAGTAAAGAAAAAAATGGAAAGGAAAAATAAAGGCTGTTTGGTTCAGCGTTCCAAACAAGCGAAGCTTCGTCCATGTCTTTCTAATTCACTGACATCAAAGCGATTTGATGACTGGGAAAAAAGATAGAAAGAAATTACAACGAAATTCATTTTCAGGCTACCAGTTAAGGTTACTTAGCGTTGCCTGGTTTAAAGAACCTCCCAGGTTATCCTTGGCCTTTTATGTTCAATTACTTATGCCTACTTTTCAATTAGTTAATTGTAAATGAAATTAGCAAAATAACTGATGGCAAGAAAATAAAAAGTAATGCTCTGGTTTTTTGTAAGATTTGTTTGACAACTTACAAGGACGGCTTTTTTATGTGGGGTAAACACACCCCTCAAGCTGCGTGTCGGGTCGTTTAAGAAATTGCCGTTTCCCCCGACATACAGTTACCAGAAAGTATTTCTGGCCCCCTTCCTCTTAGACTTCGTCTTTTTTATGCGCCTCTCAGGATGTAGGCGATCATGACTCTCCACAATTTTCTGTCCTACAGATGACAGGCTCAGATTAAAAGGCTGTTTGATCTTCGAAGATTAAATATTTTAGTTATTCGGAAATTTTTTTTTTTTAACTAGTATCCTCATTTTTTTGTTTCGATTACTACGCTTTTGTCGATGGATTCTCTGGCCTTCTATGAGTTGCCTGAAATACCCAAGATGAAATATCGTCATCATTCGGTGATTTCGTTGAAACTGTATCGTCGCCTTTCTTCTTTGGGTTACTAAGATTCGGCTGATGGAGTCATCGTTTTTTTTTGGGGGTAATTTTCTAAAATACAGAGGTGATATATTATCATCGTTTATTTGAACTACAATATTTTATTTCGATCACTACACATTGGCCGATACATATATATGTAAGTAAATTTGGACAAGGATGCTTGAATGCCATCTTTGATCTGATGATTGCGTTCAAGTATGAAACAGACTGTAACCGCTTCGTGTAATTGATCTCACGAGATAAACTTGCTAACATTACACCACGTCGAAGTACTCCATGAGCAAATTCCTTATCTTCTATATTAAATTTGCTTTAACTGATCCATACACCAAGTTACTTGAAGTGTTTTCTTTCTTTTTTCTTTCTTTCAGGACGTAGGCGATCATGGCTCCCCACTTCCCCCTATCCCTTGTAGCTCTCAATAAGTTTCATCCCTTTGTCACCTCCTTCAGATCACGTTCTGTCATCCATTTGCTTAAGCCCTCCAGGTAGGTCATGAATTGCTTTTATCTTTCCCTCTATTCGACCTGTGCGTATCAGATTCTCTAGACCCTCCTTTCTTATTACATGTCCCAGAAACTTCAGCTGCCTCTTCCTTATGTTATGTATAAGCCTCCTTTTTGTTTGCATCCTCTCCAAGACCTCATCATTGCTCGGTCCATGATATCCTCAGCTTCCTTCTGTAGAATCACATCTCCGTTGCCTCGAGTCTCTTCATATTTGAGGAGACCGTCCAACATTCGCTGTCGTAAAGAAGGACAGGTGTCACGTAACGGCTATTTACTAATTCTACATCTTGAATTTTCATGATGGATTCAGTGTAGGTGACATCATTGATTCCGTTCCAATTCCAGATCAGAGTTTGTGAAAGAGCAACGCTTAAAAGAATATAGACACAATGCCGTATCAATTTCTCGATTCTGTTTCTTTATGCGATCATTTAAACAAATAAATAAACGAAAAACTGTCTGTCTGTCTGTCTGAAACCCATCTAACTATTTATATAGAATCAGGATGGTCCCGGGATTGAAAATCCGTCCTTCATCTGGTGCTTGAAGATGCAGCATTGAGATTTGTGTCTGGATTAAGAGAGAACAGATGAAAATTCAAATATAAATTAAAAACTTTTAAAATCACTGATTTTTTTTACAGTTATTTTAAAAGGTTTTAATTTATATTGAGTTTAAAGTAACGCAAAAATGTGTTTTAAATTCAGTTTTTAACTTTGTGAATTGAGGAAATCAATTTTATTTCTTCAAAATGCCAAGGAATCAGAGTTAAAGTAAGAAGTTTCGTGACGTATGGTTTTGAAATTTTGCAGAATTTGAAGAACTCAACTCAATTGATGTTCCACAGAGTTTGTGATTTGAAGAATTCAATTTTCGGCCTGAAATTGGAACTTCGGTCCAAGTCGGAGTTTCAGTCCAAATCGGTCATTGGCCGGAATTAGACTTAAAGCCCGAATCAAAGAAAAAGTGAGGTTTTGAAGTGCCATGGAATGAATTGAGGAATTCAAAGTTATTTCTTCAAAATTATGATTGCGATCCTTTCCTTAGATGCATAGTATATACCTCGCCATGTTTACATCCAGTTTTGAATTCAGAGTCTTCTTTTTCCTAGACCGGTTGCCATCCCCAGACTATAGAACCCAGTTTGTCCTACTATTTACCCATAGCTTGATGGGGGGAGGAGGACAGTTGGATTCAAAATTTTTCCAACGATATTAACGCGTAAGTGAATGTACTAAACTCGACTGGAATTACGAACATGGATCTTCGATTCCTCAATGCGAGCCGAAATCCATTTCTCTGTCACGTTAAGAACGGAAGCACCGAGAAATAATGAACAAAAGAGAAACGATAACGCGAAGAATTCACTGCTTCTTTGGTCACGTTAAATCTCGTTGACCTCTCGTGTTTTCTCTTTAACATTGATTCTTTTTGTGCCCTACTGACACCCAGTGGGTAAGGTTATCCGTTAATTTATCTGTGTTTTCTAACCGCTGAAGAAGTTCAAATATTTATGTTTAACGTCCATATTTCATTACGTATTTGGTTCACCCGACGCTTAATTTGGACAGCAAATAATCTGGAACTACGTATTTGAAAGATAACGATAAATGTTAGAAAGTTATTATACATCTTGCTTATTGCCAACGTTATCACTGGATGCATTCATTGCTTTTAGATGCCAGACACTAAAAATAAAATATTATTGGCTCAGTACTTAAATAAATAGCCATGTTTTAAATGAAAATTCAAACGAACGTAATATCCGCTAAAAGATTGATACTACATGTAATCATACTTATTATAAAACCCAGGTTGTGTGTGTGTGTCTGTTCGTTTATATATTGGATCGGATTTCCTACATTTTTCAATCGATTTCAACAAAACTTCACAGGACTACGTAAAATTACCTTGTGGTGGTTCTGACAGCGCCAAAAATTGAAAAAACACAATTGTTTTTGCACGAAATCAATTTGAAAACACGATTAAGAGGCATCGCTGTCGCGAGAATGAAAGAGGGACAACTCATATCGAGTTATACTTATTATAAAACCCAGGTTGTTGTTGTGTGTGTGTGTGTGTGTGTGTGTGTGTGTGTGTGTATATGTGTGTGTGTGTCGTTTTATATGGGATCGGATTTCAACCGATTTCAACAAAACTTCACTTTTTTTTTTGGCAGGTAGTGTTTCTTATTGTCTTGCACACTTTTTTTTTTTTTTTTTTAAATACAGAATGCTTTAAAAATTCCATTTACAAGACAATTGTTTATAATAAAATTCTATTCAATCGGTAGATCCATAACGATTGAAAACAATGTTTTTGTTTGAGTTTGGGTTTGACCAATTCGTAAAAAAAAAAACAAAACAACTAATTCAGACATGCGTGTCCGTCAACCTTAAACAATAATCTTTGTCAATTTTATTTTTCAGTCTTTATGATTGTCGATACTTGATCTATCTCTTACTGTTACATCCCCGGGCAACGCCGGGCTCTACTGCTAGTCATTAATAAGAATGAAATTGAATATTTTCACTCGGCGGCATCATGTTAAAACACCAATCCCTATACGATCACCGTCGAGACTGATCAGTGCCTACATAACCGTTCAGGTTTCACTTACGCACAAATACCCTTGAGAAAGGCATGAATGCACCTTTTCTCCCCCACCTATGGGTTAATTAGAAGGATTTATATCGATAAAATCATTAGTAATAAAATCATGGCGTAGTGGATATAGCTGATGGTAATACATCTGTTACTGTGTCAAATTTCAGATAGAATATACCAGTAAAAGAACAATATGATCAAAGACAAAATGAAAAATTATCTTAGCCGATGCGTTTCGTCCTCCAAGGGACTTTATCAAGGCAAATGCAAGGATTTTTTATAAAGCCCCTCAGAGGGCGAAACGTGGCGGCTAAGATAAGTTTTCCTTTTGTTGCATATTTTTTTTACTGTCATCTCATGTTCATGAGTTTAATCAATCTTCTTCCTCTTCTTGTCGTGTCCCATAAAGAAGTAGGCGATTGTGGCTCTCCACAATTTACTCTCCTTTTTAGCTCTTAATATTTTTTTTTATTTCTCCTAAAACTTATCCCACAATCTAGTTATTCAAGCTCACCACGTAGGTTATGCATTGTTTTCCTCTGTCCCTCTTGCCTTTAATCTGTCTTGTGAGTATCTGATTTTCCACGTCCTCTTTTCTCAACTTCAAACTCAAACCTCAAACCGTTTCTTCCTAATGTTAAGTATAAATATCCTTTTTGTTTTAATTTCCTCTAAAACTTTGTTGTTACTCACGTGTTCGGTCCATGGTATCCTCAGCATCCTTCTGTAGAACCAGATATCTGTTGCATCAAGTTTCTTCTTCATCTTTGAGGAGATTGCCCAGAAGCAGAATTATAGTATGATATTCACTGTGTAGCAATATCCGTGATTTCACATAGTTATGATACCAAATACAAATGCTCTCGGGAATAGTCATGAAAGGGGGAAATTTTCAACTTAGCTGCATTTAAGAAAGTCAGGTCATTGTGTCGTGCCAGAATATTTTCTCGTCGGAGTCCGTCTTGCACATTTACAAATCTACCATTTGTCCGTGCATTGAATACTGTTGCCATATTTGGTCGGGTGCCCTTCCTATTCATTTCGAGGTTCTTAACAAAATCCAAAGAAGAATCTGCTCAGTTTCTAGATGGATGACCGCTTGCGAATACCAGGTGCTGTAAACTTGGATGTACGGGTGGTGTAACGCATAATGGCTCGGAATTCTTAAATGGACAACCGAGTTCCAATTCCCTTTGGGTTCGTTATATTCACTTACGCACAAATATCCCTGGGAAAGGTTTGAACCTACCTCTTCTCTCCCTAGTTATGGGTTAATTAGAAGAACTTGTATTATTAAACCATTATTATTGTTATGGTCCAGGTTAGGACCAAGGAAGAACAACACGAACGCAAGAGTAGAAATAACGAAGGTATATTACACGAAATAATTATACAAGATGTGGAAGGTGTTAGTATGACTGTCAGTCTGGTTTGGAGTGAACTACTATCGGCTCGACTCGATTCGACCCTCTCTCTTGAGAGGTGTAGTATACATAGTGTTAGGAAGAGTTCATTTTGTAGTTATAGGTAAGGACCCATGACAATTATATAAAAAATCTTATATATTTGCTGGCTTTAAATAATCTGCAATGGGTTGATAACATGTAAAAAACGAAATAATCAATCAAAACAATAATTTACTAGCTAACGGAGAAGCTACTTCTTCTTTACGTGCCGTGTCCACTCAGGACGTAGGTGATTATAGCTCATAACTTCCGATCCTTTGTAGCTCTTAATAAATTTTATCTTTCTTCTATTTCTCCTAAACCCTGTTCAGCCATCCATTTACTCAGGCTCACTATGTTATATGTTGCTTTCCTCTGTCTCTTTTGACTTCAGCCTGTCCTGTGAGTATCAGATTTTCCAAGCCCTTTTTCCTCATTATGTTCCCTATAAACTTCAACTCTCTCGTCTTGTTAAGTTTATTTTTGTTTCCATTTTCTCTAGAACTTCATTGTTGCTCACATGTTCGGTCCATGGTATTCTTAGCATCCTTCTGTAGATCCACATTTCTGTTGGATCAGTCTCTTCTTCATCTTTGAGGAGATTGCCCAGAAGCAGAATTATAGTATGATATTCACTGTGTACTAAAATTGACGATTTCACATAGTTATCATAACACGCACAAATGCTGTCTGGAATAGTTGTGCCAGTAGAAAAATTTTCAACTTATAAAATAAACATATCAGTTCAAATAAACTTTCCACATTTATGTTATGCGCTGTTTTTCTCTGTTCTTCTTGCCATCAATATGTCCTGTGAGTATCAGATTTTCCAAGCTCTCTTTCCTCATTATATGCCCTAGAAATTTCAACTGTCTCTTCCTGATGTTAAGTATAAGTGCTCTTTTTTGTTTCCATTTTCTCTAGAACTTCGTCGTTGTTGCCATATTTAGCCCATCCTTCAGTAGAACCACAGTTCTGTTGCTTTCCGTCTCTTCTTCATCTTTGAAGAGATTGTCAAGCATTCACTGTGTTATATCGGAATAAAGTGTCACTGCTGACACTTGAGTTTGAACATAGATCGCCAGAGAGTAAACACGGGCGATCCCATTATTGAATTAAGTGGATAACGTGAGCATAAAAGAAACGTATATATGTAAGAAGTAGCTGACAACTAACGATCTCTAATTCTTTTACAATACGGACTGTATTCTCTACTCTATTCACTATAC
>CAHIKZ030001964.1:797500-808844 GCA_903632075.3 Acanthosepion pharaonis | reverse complement strand
CTTTTTAATTGTAGTGGTTTGAAGAAAAAGCAAATAACAAATAGAGTCTCTTTGATACCCAACTTCAAAACTACACAGAAGTGTGGAAGCTCTTTGCACAACACAGGCGAGGTAATTCTTTTTGATTCAAATTTTCTTTTCTTTTTTTTTTTTATATCAAGTTTACAAATTATTTATTTTTTAAGCTCTTAATTTAAATTTACATCACATTTTGTTGAATAAATCATAGTACCAAATAGTTGCTTGTATTTAAATTTAAAATTATTGCACATGATTAAGGCTTTATTTCATGCAAGGTCTAAATATCATATTTGGCTTTTTCATTTTTAATTATTTCTAAACCTTCTTGAATAAATTTAAAATAATCAAAAATCAGTAACTGCATCAAAACAAAAAGATGCCAATAATATGGTGTCTTTTGCTTTTTGAGGTTACTTTTTTTATCAATGGGGGAAAGGTTATGGTCTGTTGATTTTTGTAAATTTTGTTCTGTTGAATTTTCAGAGTTAAAGATGACTACTGGTCAATTTGTTAAGAGTGCTGCTATGCTTGGCAATGTTGAGGGAGCACACAGCTCTGTCTCGAAAGCCTTTGTCTTTCAGTTAGCTGAAACAGAAGAGAAGGTTGAAATAAAGTTGCACAAAGAGCAGGCAGATGAGGATTATTATGTTATCTCTGGAGTTGCTGAAGGATTAGCATCAACATGATACAATCAGTAAAGGTCAGTAAACATTTCATCTTGCACATCTGTTCATTTGCATGTATCTACATCCCCAACAAACTGTTATGTTTGAATATAACATGGGCAAGAATGACAGCTACTGTCCCATAACTGTCAGAGGTATATAGCAGTAAACAGCCTCTGGCCTTCATTTTCTATTGGCAAAAAGATTTCACTGATTTTGATATGTGCCAAAATTATTAAAGAAGAATGGGAGCATTTAAAAGGCATGGCTTAGGGTGCCTAGGGTTCAAGTGTGTGGGTACCTACGACAGTGGTTAAGAATTGATGTGAGAAGTGAACAGACGCTTTCCTACAAAGTACAGGTCAATAGAAGAATTACTATAGCACAAATTGAGATAACTTTAATCTAGATGAAAGAATGAATACAATCCAGTATATCAATTGTAGGTTGGAGAGAAAATATATATATATATATATATATGTGTGTGTGTTATATATGTGTGTATGTGTATGTGTATATATATACATACATACACATATATGTCTGTATATATATATATGTATATATATATATATACTCAAACAGCGTGTGTAGATATATATATATATATATATATATATATATATATTTACATACATACATGAACGTGTGTGTGTGTTTTTATATATACACATACATATGTGTATTCATATAAACACACAAATACATACATACATACACACACACATACACACATATATATATATATATATATATATATATATGTGTGCAGGCATTTAAGCTAGCTTCTGTAGTGAGCTCTTGATTCTGCCTTTGTCTTTACAAGTGTTTAAAATTCCCTAAGTCTTTGCATATTCTCAGCATTGGAAGCTCTCCTGTCTGCCATTTGTTCTGGAGCTTTCTTTTCCTCACTGCAGCCTTGGCTCTTTCCATTGCAATCTGGTCTTCTGTTGCTGGAGATTTCTTTTAGAGAGGCATACTGCTGTTATATGCGATTGGCAACAATAAACTACAGAACAACTCAAAACTGATCGCTTCATTTAAGTATTGCATTAATATTTAAGCATACCTTTTAAAATTTCAATGATATTTTTTCTGTAACCACTTAATGTGAAGACAATTTGATGTATATATGTCCTTAATTTCTGTACAAGCTATTATTTTTATTTCATGACTGATTTTTGCGGGATTTTGAAATTAATTTCAATTATACCCCAATTTATTTCCATGTTTTATGTTAATAAAATTGTTATCGTACAAAATAATTTGTCACAAAAAATCATGTAAAAATGAAAAAAAAATGATTGTAGTAATGAAAGCTTGGGAATTCAAAATTCCTGTAACAGGAGCAATTGAAATTTAAAGTGCTGTGTCCCTTTCATTCAAAAAGTTTGGCACAGGGGCACACTGACATTCACATTTATATATATATATATATATATATATATATATATATATATGTATATATATAATATTTTTTTAATCATTAACTCCAAGGCAATAAAGCTACTGAGATGACAGGAGTAACTGAGTGTGTTGGAAACTGAAAAAAAACATTACTGAGGAGAAAGGACAATAAAAGAACAGATTTTAAACAAACAGAAGACAGCTTTTACATTTTTGGAGATTCTAGTTGACAGAAAAATAAGAAACTAGAAAAGGGTTCCACTGGTGAGAAGTATGAGAGAAGAAACTATTAGCATAGAACTTATGGTTACAATGAGCAATTTCAGCAGTGAAATTATGAGACCTAACTGCCAATCTAGTACCATGCTTAAATTCATAAAGTTGAGGTACCAAAGAGGTGAACTCATTAGGACAATTGCAATGAAAATATTTGTAGAAAAAGCATAGAAGTAAGGTTATAGCAGTGGGAATGTAATTGAAGCTGCATTGCCAGGACAGGATGTATAACATTGCAGATTCTTCTTTCTAACATGATATTTTCTTCCTTGTCAATACACATAACCCAGATTGAATTGTTTCAAGTTTCTTCTTGATTTGTGAAGCAATTGTCCAGCATTCACTGCCATATAGAAAGACCAATATTACAAAACAGTTCAGTACTTTTTTCTTTGTTTCTACCAAAATTTTCCTGTTTCTTAATACTTTGCTTAGCTTTTGTAAAACATCTTTTACTATTCCAATGTAACTTCAGATTTCAGTGTCACATTTTCATTTTCTGTTAAACCACTTCCCAACTATTGTATTTACTTGATTGTTGGTATATCCGATTTGTAGTTTGTATCTTAGGCTCTTGCCATACATTTCATCTTCTTACATTGGTTAGTCTTTTATTCTTGCTTTTCTTTATTAATTTCTGTAGAGCTTCCTGCAGTTTCCTATATCTGTTTATTGATTGATTTGTTTTCTATGGTTTATCAACCTTTTGCACACTATTTAAATCCAGAAAATATTTTTTTTTAAATTTTAAGAATTTTTTTAAATGCTCTATTGATACAAGTCTTACTAATTAATCCATAGCTTGGGGAGAAGATATGAATGGCAAATTCATACCTAATCAGAATTAGATAAACAAACAAGAAGTTATGTGGATATAAAATGGGGGATCAATTCTATATTACAGTCAGTGTAGAAACTGATCCCTCTGTAAATTTATATTCCAGAGACTGTAAATAAATATAAAATTCATGCTTGTGTAGCTAATCAGTATTTCATTTATTGATTGATTTGTTTTCTACGGCTCATCAACCCTTTGCAGGTTATTTCAATCCAGAAAATATTTATAAATTGTAAGAATGTTTGTTTTAAGATAATAATGGTTTAGTATTACAAATCTTACTAATTAACCCATAGCTGGGAGGAGAAGAGCTGGATTCATAGTTTTCCCAAGGTCATTTGCATGTAAGTGAAGACAATGAACAGAAATTGAAACTCTGCTCTCTGATTCTGAGACATTATTTATTAAACCATTCACTCATCCTAGCTTACAGCACCTGATACTCTCAAGTGGTTACCCATCTAAGTATTGACCAGGCTTGATATTGCTTAACTTTGGTGATCGTACTGGAACCAGCGTTTCAATGCAATGTGACCATAAGCTGCATTAAAAGAAGATACAGAAAGTAGGCATATTTTTTTTATTGCTTGACTGTATTTTTTTCCTTTCTTTCCTACATGTTGATGTCTTGCTACGAATAAACTTTTTTCTGTAAATATGAAAGGTCTATAAGAAAACATCTTGGTCAGCCTGTATTCAAGTGTGAAAATCTGAAATCCAAGTGAATTGAAATTAAATTCTATAGATGTCAGTATTTCAAGATATGAGACACCATACGGCTGTATTCCTCAATTTTTTTAAGCAATGGCACACGTAGGAAAAATGAAAATATCACGGCACACTTAGCAAAATTTTTAAAGGGTATATACATTTAAATGTTATGAAATAAAACCATAGATTTTTTAAAAATATATACACAAATACAAACTTACTTTATTTCAATGTTTCTATTCAAATATTTGTACAGCTTGTGCCTGGTGTTTTTTCATGATTTCTTCAATGTTTGGTTGAATGTGTGATAAGCAGACCATCATTTCATCTTTAGTTGAATTTAATCTTTCTCGCTTCTTATTTCTTATTTTTGATGTTATTTAAGGTTGAGAGTTTTAAATAAATGAAAATAAATAAGCCTTTTTTAGCTAATGTGGGATATTCCTTTTAAATATTGTTCACACTATTTAAATATTATTTGGACTATTATTGTCCTCATCTTTTGTCGATATATTTATTACAACGTTTCAGCTGACACATAAATGGAGTTCTCAGGTGCTTGGAAAAGTCTTTAAATGAACCCCTTTATTTGTACTCACTGGGGTAGACTGTTCTAGTTCCATAATGCCATGTTTAAAAAATGTCAGTTATCAGTTTTTTCCTGTTAATTTTTTTTCCAAATTCTTCACTGCTTAACCGGGTATTGAACTTTTGCACTTATTTTCTTGTCACTGGATCTAATCAACACCTTTATCCACTGTGTCATGTGTCCTTGAGTGACATGAATATAGATATATATAAACATTTTTTTTATTTTAACGACATACACATATTTATACATGCACATAAATACATACATATTTACATATATAAAAATTTAAAAGGAATTTATTCATACATGTGCAAACACACATACACATATGTATATAAACAAACAAATATACAAATGTGTGTGCATGTCCAATATATATATATATATATATATATCATATACATTTTACAGACATACATACACACATCTATTTATACAAAACATATATTATGTATATACACACACACACACACATTATATATATATATATATATATATATATACTACACACACAAAAGTTCATTCCCTATAGCCAAAAGGGATGCAGGTTCAATTCAGACAGGAGACACAATTATTCTTTCCTACAACATCTTCCAGAAACTGGTTTTTGTTAATTTCAATTTAATGACAAATTAAAACAAGTAGTGAACGTACAGCATATTTGGTAAAAAATAACATATATATAATAATTCCTCTATCTCTCTCTAAATTTCTATAATATATATATATATATATATATATAAAATGTGTTAATAAATATTTTTATATTTATATAAATTCAATATGTATAATGAATAGTGATTATCTTTTCTTAACCTCTATAGGTGGATTTAATGACAATAAACGAAAACACATATCTATCTAATTACAATTATATCATGTCCTCTTTTTAAAGTCTTATGCATGATTTCCTATCCTGAAAAAGCAGATGTTATTTTGAGTTTTTTTTTGTTTTTTTTTTCTAAAATCCAAAATCCTTCAATTTTTTTAACAGGTATAACAACAAAATGTATCCACTATAAGGACTAAAAAAAATCTAAAATCTTTTAATATATATATATATATATATATATATATATATATATAAATATATATATAAATTTTGGATATTAATAATTTTTTTTACAAAAATTTTTTATAACATGTTTATCTTTATCAAATAAAAGATCTAAAAACATTCTATCTCATTTTTCCTATTAAAATTAATTTATCATATAGTTTCATTTCATCCTCAACACATCTAAAATCTTTTAAATTTATAAATGGGGTTAAAAAAAAATAAAATTTTATTTTTTTTATTATTAACAATAATTTTCCAAAAAAAATTTAGACAATATAACATTTTTAATGTTTTGTTTTTATTGAAAAATATATCCCTACATTTTTTTTGTTTATTTTTTCAATCAACAAAAATAATTTTTGGCAGAACAGTAAAGATAAAAAAATTCTGTCCAATTCAAGTGGAATATTCTGTCCGCCATGGAAAAATGTCTTTTAGCTGTATCTTTAAAACCCAGTAATTTTTAAAGTTTTCAAAAATTCACTTGAATGAAATGGAACTAATGCTTTTAATTTAATTGCAAAATTAAATTCAATGGCTTTTAGCTTCTATTTTTTTAATGGATTTTTACTGTGTATGAAAAAAAATTTTAAATCAATTAATTTATAATATTATATAAATTTACATTGAGCACTATTTTTGGGTCCAAAATAAAATATCTATAAGAACAATTGATTATATATCTTACTGTTCTTTTCTTTTTTTTTATATACATATATATATATATATATATATATATATATATATATATTAATTATATAATTAAATAGGGTTGTTTTTAAATAAAATAATTTATGTAGGTTCAAGTGTTTTCAAATAGAATGTAAACTTATTTTTTTAAAATAAATAATTTTTAAAAAATCTTGACAAAGAAGACAAATGTTTTCAAATACAGTTATTCTGTTCTTTAAATAAAGAATTAATTAAAATAAATAAATTGGAAAAGAAGGAAGAGATTTGTGACAATGAAATTGAAAAACACACATTTATAATTTATAGTTAAATTTAAAATTAAAAAATTACTGACAAAGTAGGACAAAATAATATATATTAATAATATTATTAATCCTGATTAATACAATTGTAATTAATATAGGAAATATATTAAAGATTATTAAAAAAAAAATAAATTTTAAAATTTAAACATAAATACAAGATTATTAATAACAATTTTTTTAATGCTAACGTTAAAAATTTAAATTTGAACAATAAAATTTATAATTGGTAAAAAAAAAATATATTTAATATTTTTAAATAATTAAATATTTAATATAAATTTAATATTAATAATCAGAAACTACATATTTCTACTATAATAATAATATTATTAATCATCATAATAAAAAGAATGATAATAATTAGATGAAAAAAAAGAGTAAAATCTTAAAATAAAAATATAAAAAATGAATAAATGTTGCTTAAAATTAAATTTAGTAACTTTATTTTGATGGGAAAAATCTTTATTTCAAATGAAAAAAAAGCACTCTGTATCCATACATATACCTATTTTTATAAATTGTTTTTTACATAATGATATAAAAAATTATTATTATATAAAAAAAGTGCATAAAATAAAACATATATATCTTAAATATGTATGTATATGCATACAACATATAAACCTAAATTCATATATTTACATTTATGTTATGAATATGTCTACATATATATATCTATATACATACATATAAAAAAAATTTACACACAAAAATTTGCGCACTAATAATATTATTATTATACACACACAAATTACAAAAATGATTAAATAAATAAAATATTTACACACATATTTATGCTTTTTATTTTTTATATATATATATATTATATATATACACACACACACACACACATATATACATATACATATATTGTTATTACCCATATACAAATATATGGATATATATATATATATATAAATATTATATATATATATATATATATATATAGAAAACAATTACACATAAATTGTTTAACCTAAGTTCTTAATCAGACATATAGAAATTTGGTATTATTTGGTGTAAAATCATTTAAAATCCTATATTTTTCATGATCTAAGTCCGACAAAAAAAGTTTTTTTGTATAGTTTGTTATTTTGAACTTGTTTTTATGTCTGCATTTGAAGATGATTTCATTTTGGTGATTTCAGTAAAAATCATAAAAAGAACTTGTATTTGATGACTAATATTTTTCTTTAATGCAGAGATCATATGGTTTTCTAAAGTTTTTTTCTATTAATTTTTTTTTAATTTTTTCATTTCAATCTAAAGTGAAATTTTTTTTGATATCCCAATAAAGGTTTTATTTAGTGCTGTTTGATTCTTGTGGGATTTGTTTTTGAAGGAATGGTGATAGTTCCAATCCCCATCAGATATTCCAATATAAACCTTTCTCTGGTTTATATTTTCTTTGGGGAAAATTTTGGCCTCATAATCTGTATTTTATATCAAACATAATCCTCCCACTTTTCATTTCTTTGGTTTTTTTTAGGTAGAAGTATTTTCTTATATTTGATTCAAATGAAATTCTTTAATCAGATTATTATTGTGGGAATTTATAATTTTTTCCATATTTTTTACACATGAGTAACTAATTTTCAAGTTTATTTTATTAAAGATTTTATTCATGTATTGTTATTACTAAAGTAATTTTCTATAATTTTTTTTTTAATTTTCCTATATTAATGGTAGATAATTTGCAGAATGGGAGGGGTTTCTATTTTTGGATTTAACTGGTGTATTTTCAGTCAGTTTTTCTTGATAATTTAATGTTTGCTGGAATTTGGTCTTTTAGGACAAAGTGGAAAATGTTTTTGTGTGATATATTTTGTCCTTGAGGATTTAGTTTCTGATCATAAAAAAGTGATGTTTAATAACGAACTTTATCATAGATTTCTAAAATTGTTATATATCTATATAAATATATATATATAAAAGAAAATAAAGATATAATAAAACCTCATTTTTTTTTAATTTATGTAGATAGTGTAGGCCAATCTATGAAATTTCAAAGAAAATAGCAACAATAATAATAAAGCTAATTATTGTATATTATTAGGTCTTTAATGCTAATTATTGTATATTATTAGGTCTTTAATGATAATTATTGTATATTATTAGGTCTTTAATGTTAATTATTGTACTGAATCAATAGCTTCATCTACTGCAAGGAAAGTTGGTTCTCTGTGTTGTGCCAGAAAGTTTTTCTTACCTGAGTCCATCCTTCAAATCTATAAATCAACCATTCTCCCTTGCAGGGAATATTGCTGTCATATATGGTCCGGAGCCCCCTCTGTTCATCTTAGGGTCCTTAACAAAATCCACAGACGAATATGCAATGTTGTTGGCCCTGATCTGGCATGTCGTTTACAGTCGCTCTCTCACAGATGTGTCATCACCTCCCTCTGTCTTTTCTACAAATAGCTTCATGGTAACTGTTCCAACAAGTTATTTTCACTACTTCCCAAACTGCATGAATTTAAATGTATCATTAGGTCAGCATCTCGGTCCCACTCTTTCACTGTCAAAATGGTTAAATATAGCCGTCTCTTCTACTCCTATCTTCATGTTTTGCACTTCCTGTCTGGGGAACTCCATTCCTCTTACTTGCTTCCCTGATAGCTATAATCTCTAACTATTCAAATGCAATGTCAGTCGACATGATGCCTTGATCTATTTCCCATCCTTCTCTTCATCCTTTTCTCTATCACGCCTCTTTACTCTTGCTCACACTTTCTGTAACCCCTTGCATGCTAGTGGCACTCCTGCCTTGCTTGGGGTGAAAAGTTTTAAAAAATATATTATTAGGTCTTTAGTGATAATTATTGTATATTATTAGGCATTTAGACCAAATTGCAGTATGAGAAAAGATGTTAGAAATTGTAATTTTCCGACATGCAAGTGTCTTCTCTCTAGAAGAAGTAAAATGAAGTTGGATTTTTATGGGGGAGTTTTTTTTTTGTTTTTTTCTTTTGACATGTTTTATATTACTGATGAAATCTAGTGATTTTGGGCTAGTTGTTCACCATGATTAGCCCGGTTAGGGTTGTCAAGGTACCATATGTATTGCAGTCATGTTCAGAGTGAGTTAGCTGAATTGAACTCATCACTCTTCAAGTTGTTTTTTTTTCTTCTAGACTGGTTGCTCAATCATGCCTAAAGAGTCCAGTCTGTACTGCTATTTAACCCATAGCCACAGAACAATGAATTCTTGCTTTTCCCAAGGTGGTTAGTACAAAATAAATAAAATATAGTTGATTAGAATCAGAACCAGAAATACTGATTCCATTTTCAACTGATATATATTTTTTTTAATCATTTCACCCCAAGCAAGGCAATAATGCCACTAGGATGCATGAGGCTACAAGGAGTGAATGGGTATGAGAAGACTTTAATAAGCAGAAGTGAAGAAAGGTCAATCACAGGACAGGATTTAGGAAGATGGCAATTGATATTGTATTTAACTTTTTGAAGATTGTAGTTGGTAAGGAAGCAAGAAATCAGGAGGGAGAGTTCCACAGGTGAGAAAAAAAAGCTAGACTAGAAATGGCGATTACATCTAGCTATATATCATATCAGACAGAGAATTCTTTTCTGATTCTTCTGACTCATTCCTTCCCACCATCTCTGTCAGACATCACTGTCGGCAGGTCTTCCAGATGACATCGAGAGTCATCTACAAGTTGGTCAATGTAGGTGTGATGAGGTCTTCCAACTGATCATTTGCTGTGCAATGGATTCCATAGGAGGGTGTCACTTACAAGTTCCGACTTACTTCTCCAGCAGTGACCAACTAACCGAAGCCTTCTCTCTTTTAGTGAAACCGAGATAGAAGGAAGATGTTCATATAGGCGTTTCTTTGTTGGCTGTTTCTTCCAGTTGATGTCTAATGCAACTCGTAACATCATTGTGTGTATGTTCCATCAAGTGATTCTTCTTGGTGTTTTGTCAGTGTCCATGTTGTTGAGCCGTAGAGCAAGATAGATTCTACCATGGCCTTAAAGAAGTCATTCTTACAGTTACAATTAAGCAAAAGTACTTGAACTTTTAACAATGACAATTTATTCATAACTTCAATCCCGATGTAAAAATGCAAAAAATTCTTACACTCTTTAAATATATTTTTTGGCTTTGAATAACCTGAAAAAGGTTGATAAGTTGTAAAAAAGAATCCAATGTTCATGTTTTTCTTCTGTTATATCTAATCAACACAGATGACATAACTGTGAATGGATTCAAATTCTAAAATATCAGAATTTAATCCAAGAGTTTATCATACAGATAAAACCCAGTTTTTGTCAAGATAAGTGAAAGTCATTATCATCAGGTCTAGATTTCTTCTTGGATTCTCCTAATTCGTTCCCTCCAACCATCTGTCAGACGTCACTGTCGGCAGGTTCTCGAGATGGCATTCAGAGTCATCTACAAGTTGGTCAATGTAGATGTGATTAGGTCCTTCAACTGATCCTTTGCCATGGGTGTCACTCACAAGTTCCGACTTATTTCTCCAGGATTGACCAGCTAGCTGAAGCCTTCTTTCTCTTAGCGAAACTGAGATAGGAAGAAGGTGTTCATACAGGCATTTCTTTCTTGGATGTTTTTTCCAGCTGGTGTCTAATGCAACTTGTAACATCCTTGGTGTTTTGTCAATGTCCATATTTTTGAGCCTTAGAGATAGTTAATTAGTAAAAAAAGTGAAACCTAGATACCAATCTAGTAGCATTGCTTAAGTTCATGCCATTGAGGCTCTAGGGGGAAAAAATTTCATCAAAATAATTC
>CAHIKZ030001964.1:790000-795000 GCA_903632075.3 Acanthosepion pharaonis | reverse complement strand
TTCTATAGTTCTTTCAATTTCAATAACAGTCAGAATTTTGATGGTGTCAAATCGAGGCTATAGACCGAACGTTCAGGAATGAGTTTCTGTCGTCTTACCTTTTTCACCATTTGTCGATTGCAGTGTGGCATTGCATTGGTGCAATAGATAAAAAGTTCACCTTTTAGTCCTTATTCTGTATATAGAAATACTATTTGACTGTTCTCTATAAACTTGAATGTAGTAGCACTGAACATTATTATTCAGTGCCATCAAGCAGCAAACAGACATTAAGCATATTCAAGTAGGATTTCATGTTTTTCTAATCATTTCACCCTAAGAAAGGCAATAAAGCCACAAAGGATTACTGAATGTCAAAGAAAATGAAAACCATTATTAAGAGAGTGACAATAATAAAAGAAGGGGAATCAAGAAGAAAGTAGATAATGATTGACATTGCATTTAAATTTTTGAAGATCAAAGGAGTCGGAAGGGAGTTCCATAAGTGAGAAATGCAAGAAAAGAAACAGCATAAAACTTAGGATTGCATCTAGCCAATTCAAATGTAAATTGATTTGACCTTACCACCAGTCGAATACTTCGCTTAAATTCATGAAGTCTCGGTGCCATAGCAGAAAGTTCATCAGAACAATAAACATTAAAGTATTTTGAGAAAAAGCACAGGGACACTACATTACATCTCTCTCTCTCTCTATATATATATATATATATATATATATATATATATATATATATAGTCTAGGTAGCAATCCCTTATTTATACATGTTTCATTAAAGACGACAGGCAAGGTACTGCAATTCCGAGCGTTTTCAGCTATACTTTTAGCCATTATCAAGGATGATTTTCTTTTTGCTTTTTAGCTGGGTGCATGAGTTGTGTGTACGTTTCCTGTGTGGCTGTGTTCCTGATCAAATTGAATTCATAAATAATTACATCAGTCACATTACTACACGCCTATTCAAACACCTTATGTTACACCTATCTGACCACAGCTAAATTAGAACCTATTTATATACACACACACAAGCTTACCAAACTCTGTTCGAAACATACTAGTAGAAAATAGTACTAGCATAGTAATCTCATTCACATGTAAAAAAAAATTAAAAATAATGAAAGCCTTAATAATAAAAAAGAAAAAGCCAACACCCAATAATATTAACTACAGACATGCCCACAATGTGTTGTGCTCAGAAAATAAAACATCCCTATAAATCTAGAAACATGCACACAACACATACACCCAGTTAAAAAAAAACAAAATCTTCCTTGATAATGGCTAAAAAATTATAACAGAAAGTGCTCAGAAAGGCAGAACATTTTGACAGTTTCTACACACTCTGTGTCCAGAAAAGAAAACTCTTGTTCGAACATAAGAAAAATTAAGTAAAAAGCTTAATCATAGTACTTTGTCTATCTATCGTCTTTAAGCATATATATATATATATTCTGTGTTTCTGTCTGTAGTGAAGAATGTGTGTACACTGTACACATCTGTAGGTAGTTTTTATTTTTTTTCACCTACTGTGCGTATGTAGATATATATGAAAAATATATATTTTTATATTTGTGTGTTTGGAATTTTCGTTTTTTATATATTAGATGGTGTTATTTTTATACATATATATATCTTTTTTAATGTCCTTTTTTTCCCTATTATTTGTTTCTCTGTTCTGTTAGACCATTTTTATCAATGTACAGTGTAACCCAGATATAAGAGAAATTTTCTCTGGTCCCAAATTAGAGCCTGTGTTAATGTATATAACATAGACCAAACCCGGATATAAGAGACTTCTTCTCCGGTCCCGACAACTCTCTTATATCTGGGTTACACTGTATTTGCCCATATAAGTTATACAGTGTAGACTATATTTAATATTTCATGTTGAATTAAATATAATCTAATGATAATTATGTTTTATGAATATGTCCTGAAGATGGTCTACTAGACCGAAACATCCAACGTTGACATTATATTAGCATTAAAGCATATTAGGATTTTTGTTTGTTTTTTCCGGATATTTTCTTTATATATATATATATATATATATATATATATATATATATATATGAAGATTTTTTTTAGTTTTTTGGTTTTTTATACAATTTCTCATGCGATCTAATAATTTTTTTCTTTTCTGATGATAAAAAAAATTATTAGATCGCATGACAAATTGTATAAAAAACTAAATAAAAGCACCTTGTCTGCCATATTCAATGAAATGTGCATGAAAGAAGGATTGCTGCCTAAATACACAAATAAATATATTCTCCTTGACGATCAAACCAAACTCATAAATAATTACATTGGTCACACTACTACATGCCTATCCAGATGACTCACGTTACACCTACCTGACCATAGCTCCATTAGAACGCATTTAAACACACACACACACTAACCTAGCAGACTTCATCTGAAACTTACTAGTTGAAAATACAAACATAATAACCTCATTAGCATGTAATTAAAGGTTAACAATAATGGAAGCCCTAATAATGAAAAAGCTAACATTCAATAACATTAACTATGAACACAGCCACAATGTGCTGACCATGTTTGCAAAATAAAACATTCCTATAACTCTAGATACATACATAACCCATGCATTTCAGTTAAAAGTAAAAATAAAATCATCTTTGATAATGACTAAAAGTAGTTGGAAATGAAGAACTTTTGGACAGTCTTTACAACACTTTATGTCCAGAAAAACAAACACTTGTACTAACACAAAAAGAATTTCATAAAAAGCTTAATTGCAGTACCTTGTCAGTTGTCTTTAATGAAGCATGTATAAAAGAGGGGTTGATGCCTAAATACAAAATACATACATACATACACACAGACACACACACACACACACACACACACACACACACACGTGTGTGTGTGTATGCATGTGTATATATATGTGTGTGTGTGTATGCATGTGTAGATATATGTGTGTGTGTGTATGCATGTGTAGATATATATGTGTGTGTGTGTGTATCTGTGTAGACATGTATACATATGTGCATGCAGGTCATGAGTAGATATCTGTGTGGGCAGGGCATTGGTGGATATATATATAATATATTTGTCTGTTTAGGCATGTGTGGAGATATATATATATATATATATATATATGGAGATATATATATAGGTGTGTGTGTCGAGATATATATATATATATATATTTGTGTATGTGTCGAGAGATATATATATATATATATATAGGTGTATGTGTGGAGATATATATATATATATATAGGTGTATGTGTGGAGTTATATATATATATATATATATATAATGTATGTGTGGAGTTATATATATATATATATATATAGGTGTATGTGGAATTCTATATATATATATATATAGGTGTATGTGTGGGATATATATATATATATATATAAAACTTTAGGGTTAGGGTTGAATTTTTAGCAATTTTTCATTTAATTCAGACAACATTCACCTTCCTCTTACCACCACTCGGTTGTTTTGTTTGGTTAACTCTTATCAATTTTTCAATTGCTGCCTTTTAAATGTTTAATTTTAAGTTTCTAACACAATCAATCCACTATTTGCGACAAAAAAAATGCTAACACATTGACATTAGTTAAAATAGTCTATACTCATGAGGTAATCTTGGATTTCTCTAATAAGTAATTTATTTGCTCTGTTATCATAAATACATTGAGCTCGTTTTGTAGATCAGTTTTATATTATTAGCATCCACTTGGATTATATACCAATGGATTTATTACCTGTACTATATATATATATATATATATATATTTGTGTGTGAAGGCATGTGTTGATATATATATATATATATATATATATATTTGTGTGCGAAGGCATGTGTTGAGATATATATATATATTTGTGTGCGAAGGCATGTGTTGAGATATATATATATATATTTGTGTGTGAAGGCATGTGTTGACATATATATATATATGTATGCGTGCTTTATACTTGTAGAGTATTTTATATCCCAGAGTATTCTTTTCTTTTCTTTCATGTTTTGTTTCACTTTCCATCTTTTTCTAAAAAAAAAAAAAGAAAAGAAATTTTCTTCTTCATCTCCATCCACTCATTCTCCATTTTCCTTCATGTTTCTTCAGATTTTTTTCTTCATTTTCATTCATCAAGAAAATTTCAGCTTCCCTTTACTCTCCTTCAGTTTTACATTCTCTTTTTTCTTCTTCTTCTTCTCCCGTTCTCAAATCTCTTTCATCTCATTTATACTTAATAAATTCACTTTATTATTATTATTATTATTATTATTATTCACTTTTTTATTTGCTTTTGTTTTTTATTCATTTTTGTTTTTTATTCTTTCTTTCTTCAAATATTCCACAGTGACCCAATGCATTTTTCTTCAAAAGTCATCCTCTTTCTTTTCCTTCCTCTTTCTAATATCTTCCTTCTTTCGCTTATTTTTATTCTCTTTCTTCTTCCCAGAGGAGTTGGAGGCCTTATCAGCATTCACCTTTCCTCCCTGGAAAAACATTAAAAAAAAAAAGAAAAACATTATTCTGCTGCCTGGTCCTAATTTCTCGTCATGTTCCGTTCAGTCTTCCCCACCACATCAATCACAACCAAAAATCAAACATACCTTTATTCATTTGATGTGTTATTGACATACATCATATAATACAAGGTTCTGTTTTGTGAGAACAACATTTCTATGTTTTTCTTTGTTGGTATTCTGCTGCGGCAGTTTTTACTTTCCAATTCTCTGTCAATAGGACTTGATTAAGAGCCATTTTAGGTCAGGTGTGTAGATTTAGTTCTCAAATATTCAGACTAGGATTTTGTTTTTTGCATTATTTGTTAGAATTTTTTTTTTTCCTGAGTTTATTTCTGTCTGCCCCTCTGTGGGTGTAATCTTTTTTAAATTGTTTTAATGGGTCAATGTTTAAATATTGTTGCTTTGTGAGATTTTAATTTCTCATAACATTAGAATTTTAATTTTATAATCTTAATTGAAATTTTTCAATAGCAGAAAA
>CAHIKZ030001964.1:722500-785000 GCA_903632075.3 Acanthosepion pharaonis | reverse complement strand
AACTTTCATAACTGAATCAATAAGCTGGAAGATCCTCATACGTCGAAACTGATGGGAGAGTCCATTATATATATATATATGTGTGTGTGTGTGTGTATGATTATGATTATCGCATAAATTTTCATAACTGAATCAATAAGCTGGCAGATATACGTCGAAACTGATGGGAGAGTGCATTATATATATATATATATGTGTGTGTGTGTATGATTATGATTATCGCATAATACGTCGAAACTGATGGGAGAGTCCATTATATATATATATATATGTGTGTGTGTGTGTGATTATGATTATCGCATAAATTTTCATAACTGAATCAATAAGCTGGCAGATCCTCATACGTTGAAACTGATGGGAGAGTCCATTATTATGTATGTATGCTGTTGTATGCTGTGGTGTAATGGGTCATGGGAAATATTTATGTCTAATATGAAAAGACTAATTTTAAGTGTTTAAAGCAAGTTATGAATACTTTTAATTAAAAATTTGTTTCATAGATTTAATAACAGTTTAAATGATGTTAATAGAATTTAAAATTATATGAATCTTTTTAATTAAACAATCTATTTAACACTTTTTAACAGTTCAAATAATATGAGACAGGATTTAAAATTATAGGGATATTTTTAATTAAAAAAAAGTGTGTATTTTATAGATTGCTTCATAGTTTAAATAGAATATAGGTGTCCAGCAATATCATATTGAAACACCGATTCCTCTATGGTGTAATGGCTCAGAAGTGTTAATAGAAAAGCAGAGTTTCAATTCCCATTGGGTTTGTTATATTCACTTATGTACAAATACCCTTGAGAAAGGTAATGACTCTACCTCTTCTCCCCCAGCTATGGGTTAATTAGTAAGACTTGTATTACTAAACTATTATTATCTTCTCCCTCTCCAAATTCTTACAATCTAAAAATATCTTCTAGCTTTAAATAATCTGCAAAGGGTTGATAACCCATAAAAAAACAAATCAATCAACCAATAAATGAAATATAATTGGATTTATAATTATACAGATATTTTTAATTAAAAACATGTTTAATAGATTTTTTAACAGTTTAAATGATAGACAGGATTCGAAATTATAGGAATATCTTTAATTAAATGGCATTGAATACATTGTCTAAGAGTTTAAATGATAATTAAAATGTTTAAAATTATAGAAATGTTTTTAATTTAAAAATTTATGTCTAATAAGATTGTCTAATAGTGTAAATTACATTAGATAGCATTATAATTATAGGAATATTTTTAAATCAGAAGTGTTTAATTGACTCTTGATATTTTAAAAAAATGCCTTCATGTTTTCATGGCTCTTCACAAATTTTCTGTTTTTATTGCCATATATTTTTGGAAAGGATATTGATACTGTTTTACCATTGTCTTCTTCATAATTTTGGAATTCAGAAATTTTGTCCTTTTTAATGGGTTGAAAAGTTAAAAAGCCCAGTCCACCCTGATATTTAAACTATTGCTAGATATAATTTTAATAGATGTAATAGGAATATTTTTAATTTAAAAAATAGTGTTTAATGGATGGTCTCAGAGTTTATATAATATACAGGATTTAAAATAATGAGAATATTTTGTTTTAAAAATGTTTAGTAAACTAAGACTTCAGATGTTATTGGACAGGAATCAAAATTGCAGGAATATTTTAATTGAAAAGAGTTTTTAAAGATTGTTTAAAGGTTTAAATTTTATTACAATTTAAAATTCTTTCAATATTTGTAATAGAGAAGTGTATTTAATAGACTGTTAAACAGTTTAAATGATATTAGACAGGATTTAAAATTACAGGTTAGGATTGTTAAATGGTATTAATTATATTAGACAGGATTTAAAGTATATGAATAATTTTAATTAAAAAGTGTTTTTAATAGATTGTTAAATGGTTTTGAATTAGACAGGATTTAAAAGTATATGAATAATTTTAATTAAAAAGTGTTTTTAATAGATTGTTAAATGGTTTGAATTATATCAGACAGGATTTAAAGTATAGGAATAATTTTAATTAAAAAGTGTTTTTAATAGATTGTTAAATGGTTTGAATTATATGAGATAGGATTTAAAAGTATAGGAATAATTTTGATTAAAATGTGTTTTTAATAGATTTGTAAACAGTTTAAATGATAATAGACAGCATTTAAAATTATAGGAATATTTTTAATTAAAAAATGCATCTAATAGATTCATAAACAGTTTTAATGATATTAGACAGGAATTATAGGAATGTTTTTTTTACACTATTTACATTGTTTGGACTGTTGTCCTCATCTTTGTTGCAATATTCACAACGTTTTGACAGTTGTATGCTCCAGCCTTCTTTAGGCGATTGGAATTTTGAACCGAGCCCTTTATTTCATCCACCAAGGTACATTGTTCTAGTTCCACGTGACATGCCTCTTCCAGATATCTCAGTATCAGTTATCTCCCTTTTAACTCGATTTCCTAAGTTTTTGTCCACCAATGCAGTAGCCAGATATTGGACTCACAACTGTTTTGGTTGAGTCACTGGATTCAGCCAATGCTTTTCTCTAATGTAATTGTAATATGAGCTCTGGAAAAAAATAATTTTTGAGACATTAGGTTTATAAGTACCAAAAATTCATACACTGATGTCGTCAAGAATATGTTGCCCAGTGGATGAAAGCATTGGTTGGATCAAGTGACTTGACCCAACAAGTTGTGAGTTCAATACCTGATTACAATTGAGGTGAACAAAAAAACTTGGCATTTGAGTCAAAAGGGAGATTAAATATACTTTTTAATTAAAAATATTCCTATGATTATAACTGATACTTCACATATTTGGAAGAGGCATGGCGCGTGGAACTAGAACAATCTACCCCGGTGGATGAAAAAAGGGGTTCAGTTTGAAATTCCATTCACCCGAACACGGACAGGGCCTACAACAACCAAAACGTCATGAATATGGCAACAAAGATGAGGACACCAGTCCGAACAATGTAAATAGGGTTAAAAAATTACAATACCTCATCTCAGAAATATAGACAGATCCTGAAGAAGGCCAGAGCGTACAACAGCTGAAACATCATGAATATGACAATAAAGATGAGGACAACAGTCCGAACAATCTCAGAAATATAGACAGGAATATTTTTAATTAAAAAGTGTATTTAATAGATTCTTAAACAGTTAAAATTATATTGGAGATGGTTTAAAAGTATAGGGATATTTTTAATTTAAAAAGTATATTTAATAGTTTGCCTAAGAGTGTAAAAAATGATAATGGCTAGATAAGTATTTTATAAAAAAATGATATGAAAAATAATATATATCTGACAGATAAAAAAATTTAATTTGATAAACTAAGAACCTGAAATTCACTGATAGAAGTATTTAATGGAATCTTATAGATTGATCACCACTTCATAATTTTTTGAGAGTATCTGATTCTGTGTTTCCTGTCTTTTAATGATGAATATATCTTTCTTTTTGTTCTTGGAATTAGTAGAACATTTTTGGTTAGCTAACAATTCCAAAGTCTATAACAGCAACAAGAATAAAGTTTTTTTTAGTTTCTTTTCTTTTTGTCTTTTAAATTTTCCTCCCTATGGAAAATATTCTTCTTAAAGTGAAAATACATACGTGCAGATATACATTGTAACTTTATTTATTCTTAATGTAATTTCTTTCTTTTTTTTTTTTTCACTGAAATCAAAATTGAAACAAAATTCGTTTATTTTCTTGTTTTTATTTCCTTTATTATTTAAATTATTCAATTATTTTTTTTTTTTTTTTTTTTTTTTTATTTTTTTTTGTCTTTTTAAGGAACTTATGAGTTTTATGTGTTTTCATTTATTGTTCATTTTAAAACTATTGTCCAAATGAACAGTTTCCAGATGAAACAAAAAAAAAAAATCCTCTATTTATTTATCACATGAAATTGAAAAAAATCCACAAACCTATATTTTAGTTGATCAATAGCTCTTTGAATTAAGGAATCCATTGTCTTAAATCTACAGAACTCAACCAATACCTCCACCCACCCATATGTTAACCCCAAACACCACCTTTTTTTAAAAAACTTTTTTTCCAATCCATACATTATAAAACAGTTAAGTATTTCAACAACTTTAAACTCTGTCAATGGTTATGCAGATAAAAATTCTTATATCTTGTTTTTGCTAAAATTTTTTTTCTATTGGTTCTTTTATAAAATTGAGCCTATTTTAATTAACCAATCAGATCAGAATATCAGAAACCGGACTTTCAAATGCGCCATTGCTGCTCAAAGTTAAAAATTTGTACATTTTCTGTTCAGGGAAATGCAATAAAAAAAAAAAAAAAAAGCAAAAAAAAGCAAAAAACTATCTGCTTTTCAAAATGACTTCAAACCAAATATTCTATGAATAAAAGAATCTTTTGTTGAACTTTCTGATCAAAAGAGATTGGATAACAATTGACAAAAAGCACGGGATAATAACAATAATTAGGATGATGAAATATATGAAGTTTGGTTTTGTTTTGTCTTGGTAAGTTGAAGTGTTTAGTATTGAAGTTTGAGGTTATAGCCAAAAATTAAAACAAATTATCTGATATAATGCAAATGAGTGAATATTTGTGCTTAAGCATATTTTGTTAACTGTTTAAAGATTGTTAACATCTCAACATCTGACATTTGAAGAGTTATGAAGGTATTCATCAGTTAATAAACTCAAGCCAAAACTGTCTGTCTGTTAAACTTATCCTACGGTTTCACTGTCATTTCACAAAAATAAACAATTTGACAAATCAAATATGCCTGTTGGAGTGTGTATCCATGGAAAATTTGTCTGTATGTGTTTGCAAATATATATATATATATATACACACATATAAATGGACGTTTTGTATGATGTATATATATATATATATATATATATATGTATGTTGTTCATATACAAACACCATTGTTTACACATATATATATATATATATATATATCCATATATATATATTTTTCTTTTATTTTTGCTGTATGGGTCAAATCATGAGACATTCTTGCATAATTAAGTACAGATATTCGAAACCATAAATTTAAAATGTTTAAAATAATGGATAATATTTATACACTACTGTTTTTGAAATGGCAAACAATATTTTTTTAAAAAAAAAAATTATTAGGGGACCAGATTTTAAATCTTACTATTCTTTCTTTATTTTAATATATATATATATATATATTTAAATAAAAAAATTTTTTACTTTGAAGTTCCATGATATGTGTTAGAACTATTATTAAATTTGATTTTTGAATGTGTTCATATATATTTGAAAAATCTTTATATAATTTTATATATATATATATATTTATATATATATAATGCCTATATTATATAAATATATAATTTTATAATAAAATATTCATATATATATATATAGTTCTCAGCCAGATACAGTTGGTAGATATCAAAATTAACACTGTCTGCCTATAATGTTTAAAATTTTTAATTATGAAAAACAGTCTTTTAGAAAATATTTCAATTCTATATATATATATATAATATATATAATAGAAGAGAAAAATGGAAAAAAATTGTGAGTGGGCTCTGGTCATATACCATCCTTTTAAAGATTGTATATAATCACACATTTTTTTCTGAATATTGATGTTTTAGTTACCTATGTTTCAATGTATTTGAATTTTTTTTTATGAATATAAATATGTTATAAAAAAATTTTTAAATGTTATTTTTTACTATATCTGTGTGGATATGTGTTAATGTATATGTTTGAATTTGTGTATTTTTGTGTATAAATTGTATATATATATATATATATATATATATATATATATATATATAAAAATATATATACACTTTTTCAAAGGAAGGACAAACTTGTATAGGTATTTTAATACTAAATTTATTCTGACATTCTGAAGATTAATATTAAGAAAGGCAGGATTGATAACAGATAAAAGATATGCTTAAAATATATAAACATTTAGATTCCAGACTTTTTATCAGTATATTTTCAAACTGTTGCTTGGGCAAAATTGGACAAAGTGTCCTAAAGGGATTTTCTGCAATAAATTCAATTTTTGTTTGAAATTCCACAATGTTTTTAGTTTTTTAAGTGATACAAAACATCCTTTAGGGTTTACCCGTCATTCGGTAAACGTTTGAATTTAGTTTTAAATCAAGATTAATGTGTTTCCTTTTAACATTCTTATTCTACCCAGTAAACTTGTAAATTCTCATTCAGGTAATTTCCTTCCACACATCAAATTTAAACAGCAATGTGATTTTTCATCTTGTTGAAAGAAAAATTGATCATTTCTATAAATTTCATGTATGGCAGAGTTATTGCAATTTGATAAAACTATGAAAAAAAAGCCTTTCCTTTCCTGAAATGTATAAATATTTTTGTGGGCTGGACTTTATACAGTATAAATTATATATATATATATATATATATATATATATTATATATATATATACACACAAACACACTGTTCACACACATATTTTTTGTTTAAATTTTTTGAACACAATTTTTATTATATTTAAAACTATGATTTGAAAATAAAAAATTATTCACAAAACCTCCATTTTTTTATCCCTTATATATATATATATATATAAAATATATATATATATATAAATATATATTATATATATATATCATAAACTATGGATAAAAAAAAATCCATGGAATAAAATCCAGAGCAAACAATTTAACAGAAAAAAGAAGATAAATCCAATGAAATAATTATTTCACCTAAATAATTTTATTTTATAAATAATTTTGTTTTTATAATAACATACCTATTATATAATGTATAAATTATATAAAATGTATATAATTTGAATGTAATTTATTTGAAAAAGATATATATATAAGACATATGGTAAATAATTTCCTATATCCTATTATATATATATATATATTAATAAATTTAAAATATATATATATATGCATATTATATATATAATTATAAAATAATATAAATATATATAACTATATTTGGAAAATAAGTATATGTGTTATATATTTGTATATAAATATATTTTTATAATATATTTACCCAAGAAAAAAATGAAATAATATTAAGATAGTATAAAATTATATTATATATATCAATTTACAATCAAAATGACATTACTTAGGTTAATCTATTTTTAATATTTTACTATATATTATTATATATACCATGCCTTGGAATATTTATATATACAAATATTTAATTGTATTTCAAAATGGATAATTTTCATATAATTATTGTTGTATTAATTTGTATAATAGTTATGTATTTGAGGAAATAAATATATATATATATATATATATTTATTTTTTTTTTAAATTTACATTTTAAAACTTTTAAATTTAATATACATATTCAAATGTATAAAATGTTCAATAATGTTATCAAATTAAATATCTAAAAATAAAATAGATTTCTTTTAAAATATTATTATATATGTATATATGTTGACAATATATAAAGATATATATATATATATATATATATATATATATATATATATATATATATAAATAAAAAATATTTGCATAATAATTAAACACGCATAGAAAATAGAAAAAACTTAATTTAATAGAAATAAATCCCATTTACCATTTTAATGGGTGAAAAAAGTATTCGTATAATGCAAATTTCAGTTTTTAAAACTTTTAAATTGCTTTAATGCTCTAGATTATTCAAGTGAAACATTCTAGAATGTTCCAATAATGTTATCAGTAGTTATTTTTAGCCTAAAAAATACAAACAGAACATTCTGTAATTGATATTCATTATTCTATTTTTAATGTTTCAAGAAATTTTTTCATCATGGCAAACATTCTGAAAAAAAAATTCATGCAAAATTGAAGATTTAAATTCATAAAAAAAACTGATTGTTAAGCTCTGGAAAGAAGGTAAAATTACAGGAAAATCTCAGACAACCTGAATATTCCATTTACTACCATTAGTTCATTCATTGCAAGGTATAAAAAAAATTCATCAAAAAACTGTTGAAAACCAAAGAAGAACAGGTGCTCCACGGAAGATTTCTTCAAGATCTTCGAGGAAATTAATGCGTCAAATTAAACAAAAATCCAATGGTTACTCGTCAAGAGTTGCAGGATGATTTGCTTTCATCAGGAATCTGTGTCACTAAACGGAAAATAAGCAATGAAATTCATAGAACAATCTAAAAGTCACGCTCCCCTCAAAAAACTCCACTGCTATTGAAAAAGACACAAAAATGCCAGTTTGAAATTCATTCGTGAACATAAGGATAAGGAAAAATCATATTGGGAAAGAGCATCATGGACAGATGAAACCAAAATTGAGTTGTTTGGATGTAATTCTAGAAATCATGTCTAGAGGAAAGATGGTGATGCCTTCAAACAAAAGAATACATTTCCAACAGTGAAATTTAGTGGTGGCAGCATCCTGATCTGGGGATGTGTTTTTGCAAAAGGTACTGGCAACATATCAGTAATAGATGGTAGAATGAATGCCACAGCATATCAAATATTTTGGGAGCAAATTTAATGATTTCTGTTGAAAATCTTGGACTTCCCCCTGATTGGATCTTCTAACAAGATAATGATCCTAAGCATACTGCAAAATCTACAAAGAAATGTCTTGTTGTAAATGTAAATATCCTGAAATGGCCAAGTCAGTCCCCAGATTTAAACCCAATCAAGAATATGTGGCATTATTTGAAAATCCAATCAAGAGCTCCAACAAACATCCCAGATCTGAAGAACATATGCGAAGAAAATGGAACAAAATACCAACTAACATTAACAAATCATTAATTGAGAACTAAAGAAGAGGTTGGTTGCTGTAGAAGTGAATAATGGCTATTCTACAAAGTATTAAATGAAGATTATGTATTCTTTTTTGTATTGTACGAATACTTTTTTCACCCATTAAAATGGATAAATGGGATTTATTTCTATTAAATCAAATTTTTTTTCTGTTTTCTATGCATATTTAGTTATTATGCATCTGTGTACAGTTAATTATATGAAAAGTATGTTTATTCATTAGTTGGAAATACAATAAATTAAATACAGAATGTAAAAACCTTTTATAAAAAAATTGCAAGCTGAAAATGGTTTCTATCAATTTAAATATATATATATATATAATATAAATATTGAATAATAATTAAATATAAATATTACCTAAATGGTGGTGGATATAAAATATTTCAAACATTGAAAACAAATGACATTTATTAGATTTTTCAGTATAAAAAGTTTTTTTGTGTGAATAAAAAATTTTCCATGCTTTTGAAAATTGATTTTTTATTAAGAATTTATCTATTTTTTCCATTTCAATCAGATTTCTAATGCCAGAACGGTGGTTAATAAAGGGTTTATTAATAATAGGTACATTATAAAATTTGGGGGAGATAATAATCTTATCTATATATTATATATATATATATATATATCTATATAAATCAAAAAAAGAAAATAAATTAGATTTGTGATAAATTATACTTTTTCAAAATACAATATATTTAAAAGATTAAAATTTGAAAAAATTTTTATAATTTTTATATAAAATTTATTATTTCTTAAAAAAAAAAAAAATATATTAAAGAATAAAATAATTCAATTTAAAATAAATTCTGATTTAATTTTGTAATATTTTTTATTTGAGGTTGTTTAAGCTTATACATTGAATAAGAATAAACAAAATGTTTTGACAGTTTTAATATTTTATATTAATTTATAATCCACTATAAAATATATATTTTCTTTTTATTAAATAGGTAAAATTTTTTATATATATTTTATATTTATATATTATATATATATATATATATATATATATATATGTTTAATTTTTAACAGATGTTTAAATATCCATTTCCCTATTAATTTATTTTTTTTAAAAAAATTTAAATTTCAGTAAACATAAATTGGAATTTATTTCACTACAGTCTGAAATATTTAAAAAAAAAGTGTTTTGAAATAAATTATAATTTAAATGGATAATTAAAAATATATATAATTTATTATCATTTGAATGCTTGTAGTTATAATTGAAAATTCTTTGATTTTTATTTTTCTTGATTTCAGAATTTTTTTCTTTCCTTCAAAAACTCCTAAATTTTTAACTATTTAAGTCAAAATATTTATATATATATATATATATATATATATATATATATATGTATATGTGATATTTATAATAAAATAAAATAATTTTTGAAATCCTTTGTTTTAAATGGATTTATTATTTCTGTTCAATATTCAAAATAAAAAAATTAAATTAAATTTAAAATTGATGTTTAAATAAATAATATTTTATTTTTTTTTTTTTTTAAATTAAAAATTTTTTTTTTGAAATATTATCATTTATTATTAAAAAATTGATTTTTTTATAAACATATTTAATTTTAAGGAAAAAAATTTTTTTTCTATAATATTTTAATATATAATATATAATATATATAAATCCATATATATATATATATTATTTATATTTAAGAGTTTTTTTTCCAAAGTCTATCATTTAACAACATTACTATTTTCCCTAATTTTGCCTTTTTTTTGCTAATCAAAATTCATTCATACTGATAAACCTCTATCTTGAAAAATTATTTGGCCTTTTTCCAAAAAAATTTTAAAAAAAATGATTTTTTTCATTTTTTCTGGTTGATTATTTTTTAATATTAAATTCAGAACATTTGGGAATTTAAATTTAAAGTTTTTTAATTCATAGCTATAAAAATTTGATTTCTTTAAATTGAAGTGATTCAATCATTGTATTTATGTTTTTTATTAAAAAAAGTCTAATGATTGATTTTTAATATTTTATTTACTTTTCTAATCTGAATGTCTTAAATTTTATAAAAAATATAAGTCCTTTGACAATAATTGAACCTAAATTTTATATTCATTTTTAAAAATAAATATATGTAAATTATTCATTTATTTGACAAAATTTGTTATTTGACACAAAAGTATTCCTTCTTCAAAGGATGCATATTTATTAACATTCTTTTTTATTTTATAAATTTAAATGTTTTTATAAATTTTGATTAATAATTAAATTTTTATTTTAATTTTTTTGTCTATATATTAAAATAGTAAAAAAATTTTTTTAATATATATATGTATTTTATATATATATTCCAATATATATATATATATATATATATATATATATATTTGAAAATATATATATATATATATATATAATAAATATATATATATATATATGTATATAATATATATATAATGTATTTATATATATATATATATAATATATATATATTGTTTCTGTGTATATTTTATATAATATATATATATGTGTGTGTAAATATATATATATATATATATATATTTCTATTAATTTTGTGTATATATATATATATATATAATATATATAAATATTTGTGTATAAATATTTATATTTTTATATATATATAAAAAATATATATATATATATATAATGATATTTTTATATATATATATATATAAAATTTTATGTAACGATATATATATTTATAATTGGAATATAATGGAATATTCAAATATAATTGATATAATATTATATATATAATTATATATATATATATATATATAAATATATATATATATATATATATAATTATATATATATATATATAAAATATAATGATATTTATTTATATATATATATATATGTATAATAATATATATTGTATTATATATATATATAATATAAATATATATATTTATGTGTAAATATATATATATATATATAATATATATAATATATATATATATATATATATATAATATATATAATGATTATATATATATATATATATATATATATATAACCAGATGTTCTTTATATATATATATATATATATATATATATATATATATATATAATATATATAATTGTGTGTATATATATATATATATACTATGGCCAAAGATATTTTTTTTATTTAAGAAAAATAAATTTTTTTATGATGTAAAAAATTTTTTTGAAATCATTCTACAGATGATGTGTTGTGCATTTATTGTTTGTTAATGGACCAATAAATAAAGACAAAAAAGGAACTGATAAAATAAATATTTTAACAGAAACAGTAATAAACAAGAGTATTACAGCAAGAATGTTTGGTCCAACTGTCAGAGATTTTTCTTACTGCTGAAAAAATCCCTTAAAACAAAAAGGCAAAACCTTATTTTATTTATAGCTGGGAGAATCTTTATATTGGTATATTACCAGAACATGATGAAAAATTAATGTTTAAGATAAAATTTCTAATAGTAGTGACCGTACTCGAGCACAACTTGGTTTTCCTACCTTTTAATTTAAGTGCAATACTAGACTGCTGGCTTAAGATCTCATCAATTTACTGTTGAACTAGCCTGTTGTAGCTGTAAGTTCTATGCTAACAGTTTCTTTTCTCACACTTTTCACTTGTGGAACTCCTTTTCAGCTCCATGCTTTTCAGCCAACTTTAATCTGCAGAAATTTAAATGCAAATGTCCTGATTAGGCTTTTCTCTTCCCGTTCATTGTTAATGTTTCTTTTCCTAATTCTTCCATACCCTGTAACTCCTAGTGTGTTAGTCGCTTTACTACCTTGCATGGGGTGATACCGATTATTAAAAAAGCATTGGTTACAGCTATAAAGGATAGGAAGTTGTGGAGAGCCATGATTACCTACATACTAAAATGAAAGAGCTGAATCAGAGAGAGTGAATAGAAACAATTGAGGAAAAGAACCAAAATAACTGGCTCAATCAATCAGTTAACTGTAAAATTTTATTGACTTCATGCTTCATGTGTATGATTGCTGTTGAGTTTTTGCTGTGAGCAGGGGTAGGATTTAGACGATAACGCAGAGTGAGCAAACCTTATTGATTGATCGAAAGATCGTTAAAATAGATGACCGTGATCGGATCAGTGATTGGTTCAAATTTGGAAAACTCAAATACGTGTCTCCTTCGGACCGGAACACTTCGTCCTGGAAGTTTCTGATGTTCAAAATTGATAAAAAGATGTGGGTGTGGCTGGATGTACTTTCCTACTTTCATTAAATCAATATTTAGAAAAAGATACAGAGTGAGTCAGAGTTACTGGACAAAACCACAATTATGGGCCACTCATTCAAAGGCAGAACTTTGTATCAATGACTTGTAAAGATTGCTCTCCCAAAGTTGTCATAGTAGGAAATATTATTGGTCCTGAACTGGTATCTCAGATTCAGTCATAATTTTACCTTAGTGCTTCATTGTAACATTTTTATTTAAACATATTTATATATATATGTTGGGGCCATTTATCTAACTAGTAATGGACTGGTCCCTCTTATATAAGTCAGCTCTGGAGAGAGTGACAGAGGTTCAGAGAGAGAGAGTCAGCGTTAGCAGTCCAGATAAGCTTACCCGGTACATACCGTTGGACTATAGACTTTGGATATTGTTTCGTATTGGCAACCAACCTTTTTCTACTAATCACTCTATTGTTAATTGCCTTTATGAATATACCAGTATTTTCCTCTACTACTGTGTTTGTCTTGATTCATACACCTAACATGCGGGAAACTCACAACATCTCAATAATATATATATATATATATATATATATATATATATATATATTAGTGGTCATGTCTTGAGAATGTCTGATGACAGAATGCCCAAGATCCTAATGTACAGCCAGTTAGATCAGGGCTACAGGAATGTAGGACGCCCATGGCTAAGATACAAAGACAAGCTGAAAAGCAACTTGTCAGCAGTCAATATACCACATAACACCCTTGAGCGCTTAGCTTTGGAGCGGGTAGAATGGAGATCAACGTGTTTTTAGTGGACTCAGCAATTTTCAATCTGCTTGTCTGAATCATCTTCAAGAAGCAGAGCAAGATCTAAAAGGTCAGCCAATCTAACAGTGATCTCATCTCACAATCCTCACACTTGCTCCATATGTGGCCTCCTTTGTAAATCACTAGCTGGTCTTAAATGCCACTTAAGATTATCGCACAAAAAATTCATAACTGAATCAATAAGCTGTCAGATCCTCATACGTCGAAACCAACAGGAGAGTCCATTTTTTGTTATTATATATATATATATATATATATATATATATATATATATATAGAATCCAGGTAGAACTCAATGTCCAGGACAGAGTTTCTTTATAAATAAAATGTTTCTTTACTAATATTCCATAGGTTATAATTTATTACATTGGTGTGTAATCACGATCCAATATAATAAATTATAATTTTGGAATATTAGTGTTTGATTTAAATTTTCTGGTTATTTATATATATATATATATATATATATATATATATAATAATTCATGGATCCTTTTATAACTATAACGTCCTAACACTATGAATATTATTTTCTCAAGAGAGAGGGTCAATCAAACTTGAGCCATATTTTCACTCCAAACCAGACTGACAGTCATAATAAAACCTCCCACATCTTGTATTATTATTTTAAATTATTTCTATGTTATGTTTGTGTTGTTCTTCCTTGGTTTAACCTGGACCATTTACAAAATATATAAAATTATGTAAAAAAATGTGTTATATAGGAATAAATTCATAATAATTTGACATTTAACAAGTCTTAACATAGATTACCACTGAATTAAAAAATAATTAAATTTTAAAATTAAATGCTTACCAATTTTATTTCAGTGTTTTCAAAATTCTCGAAATAAGGCAATATCAATATCTCTAAATGATTTTTTTGTATATAGGATGCAATTCGAATCCTGTTGAAGGATGAATATTTTCTTGAAAATTTCTCTAACATTCAGGCTTTAAATGTTATTTAATACTGTTTATTATAAATAGATTTTACTTAAATAAATGTATCTATAAAAAGAATGTTAAAATAAAAATGTCTTTAATAAATTGTCGGATTTTGTCCAATTTTATATATATATATATATATATATATATATATATATATATATATATATATATATATATATATATATATATTATAATTATTTTTTTAAATATATATCTAAGCAAAAATTTCTGTATGGGAGCACTGTTTTTTTAAAATAAAAACAAAAATACTAATTAACCATGGATTATTTACCTAAATGTACTTCTTTAATATTTTTCACATACCTGCATTATTTCACACACACACACATATATATATATATATATATATATATATATATATATATATATATATATACAATGCAATGAGAATGAAAATAATATATAAATTCTAATGTTCACAGCATTAAATCAAAAAAAAAAGCTTTATACATAGTAGATATATAATTATTTTTTTTTTTATAAAATATATATATATATATATATATATATATATATATATATATATATATATATATATATATATAAATATAGATAACTAGACTTATTTTTTTTTCTCAAATTTTTGATTTGCTAATCAAATCAATCTCGAAAAAAAGTTTTAAAAAAGAAAGAGCTACAAACATGAACTTTCTGCCGAAAAAAAAATTTCATAGATGCAGGTCTGAAGCCCAAAGAAAAAAACCCTTTTAGTGAGTAACAACTAACTAACAAAAGAAAGCTCAATACAACCGTGATTTTAAAGACCTATGAAAAACAAAACTATTTTTCATAGATAATTAATAGATCATTGAAGATTGTGGCTCACTTTCCCTTACGATCCATTAGGTGAAACCTAGGTAGGTTTGTCTGGCTTTACTAGGTGTATCTATATTTTATATATATATATATATATTTCCTTTGCCTTTTCTATAAATAAAATTTTTTGTAATTGTTCTGAAGAACTTTTCTCTGTGGTACATATATTTTTCAAATTTAAGCATAGTACTGGATTGGCACCAAGGTCTCATCATTTAACAGCTGAATTAGCTCGATGTAACCGTAAGTTCTATGCTAACAGTTTCTTTTCTCACACTTCTCACTTGTGGAATTCCCTTTCAGCTCCATGCTTTCCAACTGACTTTGATCTTCAAAAGTTTAATTGCAATGTCAATCATTATCTACTGTCTTCTTGATTCCTCTTTTTTTATTGTTCTCATTCCTTAATAATGTTTTTCTTTTTCTTTCACACTCAGTAGCCCCTTGTGTCTTAGTGGCTTTTTATTGCACTGAGGGGAAATTATATATATATATATATATATATATATATATATATATAATGTAATTTATATAAATATACTTATAAATACAAAGAAATGTTTCATGCTAGATGCAATCATTAGGCCACCTTTACACCTGTTCACTATTATATTTATACATGCTATATCTCTGATATTGAGCATTTTATCCCATAAATATAGCACACCTTAAGACTATATTTCTTTATATATATATATATATATATATATATGCCTGTAGAAAAGAATTTGAACACTTATGTTTAAAAAATGAGCTTGGTTCAACCAAAGACCAAATATGTAAGACATTTATTAAGGATCAAAGTCTACTAATAGAGTTTGTAAGAATTTGCTTTTAATCATTCAAGCAAAGTGATAATGCTACGAACACAGCCAGCATGTAATACCCACAAACACCCGACCAGCAAACCCTGATTAGGGGCCCCAGGCAGTCCTTTGTAATGCTCAGTATCTTATCAACAACATTTGTTTTTTTTCTACCTGCATTTATATAGATTACAAATTAAACTAAGCACACCTGACTATTAATGGATGAAATGTTTGGGCAGATTTTGACGTTATTCTAAGTTTTTTTTTTTTTTTTTTTTTTTCAAATCTGTGAATTTGTTTTCCTCATGCTAAGCCTAAAAAACCACTATCTATTCACTATTTTTTATCCATAATATTGAATTCTTCAACTTCTTACCAAGAAAAATCTGAAGTTGATGTTCAAAATTCCCCAAAACTTTGATTTATTTAAGATGAAATGATTTATTATGACATGTCTTTAATTTGTAATTATATACATTTTATTTATTTTCAGTTTTTATAGTTGAAATATTCACCTATATCACATACGATCCATTATTGTATATAACTAGGTTAGAATAAAATTTGTATTTTATATGAATAGTACCATATGAAAATTGAGATATAATATAGTGTGGTGGATTTTGGTGGATGCAATGACCCTGGCTGCTAAGATGTAAAGGGTTACTATAATGAAAAGACTTTATAAGGAATCAGAATTGCAATTCAAAAACAGGAAACAAGGGATAAACCTTTACTCCTGCTCAAAAGATGGGAGAGGAGTGTGAACCAGGCAATAGGTGAACATATCAAATCTTTTTGCAAAAAAATAAGAATGAAAAGAAATTTAAAAAAGTATATACACACACACACACACACACACACAAATGAGAGAAAGAACAGACAGGGTAAAAATCCATAGTTTGTAGCATTTATTTTTTTTTTAAAAGTGCTCAATACAAAGTAGAGTAAAATATTATAATATTCTTATTATAATAAATTACAATAAATTACAATTTTACATCGCTACACAAAAACTTTCACATTTCAAGCGATGGCAGATAACTAATGATAAAATGATTTATTCATATATATATATATATATATATATATATATATATATATATATATATTAAAGACATTTTTATGTTTAACGTTTTTTTTTTTTTATAGATACAAGTATTTAAGTAAATGCTCTGTTTATAATAAACAGTATTAAATAACATTTACCGGCCTGAAAAAAAAACCCCCAAAAAAACAACGTTATACATGTCTTTAATAAATAAATTGTCGGACTTTGTCCATTTCTTAATATATATATATATGTGAAAAATATGTAGAAAATAGGAAAGAACTCGTTAGGTAAATAATCCAAAGTTCTTTAGTATTTTTGTTATTTTTAAAAAATAGTGCTCAATACAAAAGTAGAGCATATATTTTTAAATAAATAATTATATATATATATATACATATATATATATATTAGTGATAGGACAATACCAATATTTTTACTGATTTTGATAGAATTCCTGATACTGTTCTATATTTGCAATTTTGATACCTACAGCAATTAAAATTCATTATTTTCAGGCCCTACAGTTGGTTTAGGAAACTTAATGAACAAAGTACATTTATTAATAAAACATTTAGTAGAAAAATGAATGTAAAATCTTATGAAATAAAGTTAGATACCCATTTTTTTAAATAAAAAGCATAAAAGTTTAAACAATAAAGAGAACAATTTCTTTATGTAAATCACTTAAGTTCCTAGCTACAGTTGACATATTGCTTTACTTTGGTTATTATCAGAAATCTTCAAAAAAACTTCCAAACTACACTTTTCTGCTTGACATTGGATCCGATTGCCATAATTTTCTGCTTGACATTGGATCCGATTGCCATAATTTTCTGCTTGACATTGGATCCGATTGCCATAATTAGGGCCTGAAAATAAGAATTCCAATTTTTCACTGTTAGATAAAAAATGTTTCTAGTTTTCTAATGTATATAATTTGTAAAGATTCAACTAATAATTGTTTGCTATTAATTGTAAAATAAAAAAGTCTATTTTCCTGCCACCTTAACAAGTAAAGGTGCCCTCTAAATATTATGCAATCTTCTTAAAATGTGGCATTTTTCAATGAATAGAACAAATTTAGGGGTGACAATTCAATTTCAGTATGCAGTTCAAAAATAAGTGACACCCTAGTATATATATATATATATATATATATATATATATATATATGAAGAAATATAGTTTTAAGGTGTGCTATATTTATGGGATAAAGTGCTCAATATCAGAGATAGAGCATATGTAAATATAAATATAAAAGATTTGTGGCCTGACAATTGCATCCAGCATGAAACAGCCTGTCGCCTCTGAGTGTTGACTTCAATGTTCACTTTTATATTTATATATATATATATATATATATATATATATATAGCAACAATAATACTCTAAGCAGAAAGGCACCATCCTATGTATTGTAGTTTAACTCATGCATATATTTTAATAAAATACAAGGAGTACCTAATCCTACTGACAGTAAATAAAAAATAAATGCAAATTTTTAATTTGCTTGCAGATGTTTAATAAGAATTAAATATGAATTATCACAGCAACTTAAAGGGTCTTCAATATTATCTGAATAATTTAATCAGTAAGTTTTACTGTCTAACATAAATTTCTCTCAACTAAAAAATTTAATAATTTCTAAAAAGAATCAAAAAGTGCTTATTTTTGTTAAAAGAAAAAAAAATAAAAGTGCGACAACACAGTAAAAACATAGCCTTGATTCTTTTAGCAAACTTTAGAATAAATTTTTAAAAATATTAGCAAGTTGAAGGCAAAATAATGCTGACATCCAACTTGATCATCTTATAAGGTATGAGATTCAACTGTTACAAAGGATTTAAATTAAAATAAGATTAAAAATGATTAAAATCTTCATAAAGGATGAGAACAACAGTAAATGTATTTTTTGCATTGGATTGATGTTTTTTTCAGTTATTTATTAGATTATTAGAAGATGAAATTTTAGTTTTATTTTAAAAATATTAAAACAAATCATGTTAGAAGTGAAGAAAAAATATAGCTTAATCACGCCAGATAAAAATGGGATAAAAATACACGTTTTTAACTTTTTTTTATACACTTCTAACTTATAAAACTTGCATCTCATTCAGCTCTGAGGAGGACTAAATAATTGAGAAAAAAGTTGAAAATATTTTTAATGCCATAATAATTTAACACAAGAAAGTTCAATTATGACAAAAATATTAGTAAAATAAAATTAAATGCAATTTTTGATGGAAATTAAATTTTAGTTTTTTTTTAATACAAACTTTCGTGTGAAAAAGCTTTTTTTCCAGTAAACTTTAAAAGCTTTTTTTATTTTTTTTAAGTAAATAAAGAAAATCTGTATTGAAAGCTATACAATTTTAAGAAATACATGACTTACACAAAAACAAATTTAAGTTTCATAAAAAGAATGTTTACTTTTTAGGTCTTGGTTATTGAAAAGAAGATATATTTTTGTTTACGCAATATGCTAAACTTTTAAATACATATTCTTTTCAATAACTGAGACTAAAAAATGATTTTATGGATTAAACTATTATAAAAACTAATTGTTACAATTTAAATGCCTCACTACAAGGACAATTGGTGATACAAGGTACATTTTTTTATGTGAAGAAATCAAATGTGATATTGACAGGAATTCCATCTACTTATTTTTTTTCTTTTTTATAAATGAAAAAAATAATAAAAATTGTCTTAAAAAAAGAGACCGACAGGACAACAACATGAATTCATTTTGTGTTTATATTAAATAATTTTGATTTTCATATTAAATGGGGGAATTAAAAATGTTTAAACAGAAATTTAGAATTAAAAATTTTATTTTGAACTGAAAAAGACTTTAAATTAGTAAACCTTATGAAAAGTTCAAGAACTGGGTAAAAACTTGCACATATACTTTTTTTTTTGTTACACAAGGAAAATAAATTTACATCATACTTTAGGTGTTATTCTGATCTATAGATTTTAGTTTTACTGAGTGTTTAAAATCAATAAATATTTTTATCTTTTTATCATTAGTACCAGGAATGAAAAATTAAGTTTTAAGCAAAAAAAAAATTAAAGAATTGTTTTTGGAATTGGAAATTAGATTAAAAATTCTCTGTTTCCAATACCCCAAAAAGTTCCAATATTTTCAATTCTGATTCATCATCCCATCAATTATTTTTATAGAAAAACAAATGGCGATGAAATTGCTTTTATACTATGTATTAAGGGCACTTAATATGATAAGTTCGGTAGAAAGTTTCTCTCAAACCAATTCACTTGTAGAATGAATAGAATCTTCCTGGAGTGCCTTGTATTTATAGTCTTGTGGTAAACTAAGGTAAACCTATTATATTGAAGTTAAAAAATTAAATGTTTCTAAGGTAAGTTTCAACAGTTTCAGTTTTGGTATTTAATTAGGAGAGAAAGCAATAATAAAACATTTTAAAATGCTATTTCTATTAAAACTCAGAAGATACATCCTACTAGTTTGAGTGAGATGTATTTAACATTTAATTGTAGGTATGTATGTGAGCACTTGGATTTGAGGTGAAAAAGGCCAATGTCTTGAAGATTCTTCATGATTATGATATTGAAGGAACTGGTAAAATTGGTTTTGATGATACTTAGGTGTTATTATGATCTATAGGTTTTAGTTTTACTGAGAGTTTAAAATCAATAAATATTTTTATCTTTTTATCATTAGTACCAGGAATGGAAAATTAAGTTTTAAGCAAAAAAAAAAAAATCCAAAGAATTGTTTTGGTTAAAAATTTCCAATGCCAATTAGAATAGTCCACAAAAGTTCAATATTTCCGATTCTTGATTTGATTCTGATTAATCGTCTCACTACTATAATATATTGTCATCCACAGACAGGCTGTTTTGCTGTTTCATAACACATCAGTATAGCTAGCCATTCAATTGATTTAAGCTGGGATTGAAACCTGACTGATTTGGCAACAGCTGGAGATTTTCCCCCTATGATAAAATATAGTTTTAAGGTGTTATATTCCATGCTAAAGGAATAAATACTTAACACCAGGTGGATAATAGAAGAAAGGTTTATTGTACACAACCAGTACAATATGAAATACGGTACAGTTATACACACAGGTCAATCTAGTAGTGAGTGCCACTAATTGGAAGGTCGGATGTGCTTGCGTCTTCTCTCTCTCACTCTTCCTTGATGTCTCTCAAAGACAGTTGACTTTATAGGAACTTACTACGTATAATGTAATCATTCATGGGGGTGACTGGTTATTCCATTACATCATAAGGTATGCTATATTTATGGGTTAAAGAGCTCAATATCTTGGATAGAGTGTATATAAATTGAAGTCAACACCATGGTTTTTCAGTTAGGCTTGGAATCTGTTAATTTCTAGGAACTTTGAAAGGAAATGTTGTCTATTCTTGTATTTGGAATGCTATAAATTTTACTAATGTTTGTTAAGCAAGTAAAATGTACGTGAAACCTGATTGACCAATGAAAATCAAACAATGCAAAATAAAAATACCAGAATTTATTTCTTTTTTTTCTCCACATCTCATTCTCTGATGAAATTTTAATAAAAGTGAAACATTTTAGATTGGTAAACATTTCCTATTTGTTCTTTATCTTATCATTCTGTCAGATTCTTATCCATATTTGATCCCAATTTATCTATATATATATATATATATATATATATATATATATATATATATGTGTGTGTGTATATATAATGTGTGTGTATGTGGAGGGGTAAAGTTTAATGAAAGTTTAATAATTGAATTCTGAAAATATATTTTAAGAAAGATATTCAGGTGTATCTCCTAAAGTCTGAGAAAATTCTTTGTAAGTTTTTATATTCTCTAATAGTAAGATTTCTTTCAGAGTAACTTTTGCAACCAGATGCCTTCTCTGATACCTTATTCTTAATCTCCAAAATCTGATATTGCAATACTGCACACAAAACATTTTTTCTTTCTCCTGTATTTTTTTTTAATTTGAATTGAAAAAATGGTAAATATAGACTCCTTAAACCAAATTACCTTTCCTTGCATATTTTTAGGTTGTAATAAAATGTTTTATTCACTAATATATATATATATATATATATAATGTGTGTGGAGGGGTAAAGTTAAATGAAAGTTTAATAATTGAACAATAGATTCTGAAAATATATTTTAAGAAAAATATTCAGGTATAAAATGCCCAAAATCTCATGATAAATAGTTTTTATATATATTAAATGGTGCAGTATAATTAATATTATAAAAAAGTAGTCATACAAGGAATGAATCAATAAAGTTAATGTAATTAATAGCGAATTCACTTTGCTAACAGATTTAATAAGGCATTAACTTACTGACCATTCACTGAATAATGTGATCTTTGTTTTTTAAAAATTATAAAATAGATGTTCAGTCCATTTGCAAATACTAAAATTACCTGAAATTGAAAAATAATATCCATGCCTGAAGATGATAAAAGCATTTATCGAATGTACTTGCAAATGGACTGAACATCTAATCCATTTTACAATTTTTAAAAACAAAGATCACGTCATTCAACGAGTCGTTAGTAAGTTAATGCTTTATTAAATCTGAGGTAGATGGAGGGTTTAATAAATTAATTGAATATATTATTTTTGAGACTACACATACAGAAATTACTAAAAGTTGGGCCCAGAACTGAACCCATGGAAACACCATTCCATTGTACATGTATATTATTCTTGTGATTGTACAAATTAAAATGTAAAGTAATTAACAATAAAATTGCTACCTCATCATTTTCTATCCAGAACTGTTTTTAAAAGAAACTCATTACGTTTATAGGTAGTCTAGTATACACACACACACACACACACACACACACATATATATATATATATATATAACCATCGAGGCTAAATTTTTTGTTATGGCTTTTGCCAGTTTTTAGGGAGCTCTACCAATACCTGATATAATGAGGGGCATCAGAATGTCTGTTTTGTAGTTTTTATGTAGACGATAAAAAATGTTTGAAAAAAAATATATTATTTTTGAGGGTGGAAATACATGCATATATATATATATATATATATATATATATATATATTATTATTATTATTTTTCTGATGATTGCAAAAGCGTGAAACCCTGGGCCACAAACTCACATCAATCCAACTAAATATATATTTTCAACCATGTTGCCCAAATTCTTAATATGTCATGTGCCACATTGTTTTTTTATATAATATATATATATATATATATATATATATATATATATATATATATATATATATAAAAAAGAGAATAATATCCACGCATAATCCTTATATTATACAAAAAGTAACTGACAAAAGTATTCTTTTTATATATTAAGTGTTTTTATTTTGTCAACGTGCTTGATATTATTGAAGCACATTTTTTGAACTGGGCTAAATTTCAACTGTTTGACTGTGTCTCCTTCAGTTCTTTCAAGTTGGTTTTGTGTTGTTGTTGGACATAATCTGTTTAAGCACTTTTGAGGCCATTAACATCCGCTGGATTTGAAATGTAACCCAGTTCAAAAAACAATTCATATATAAAAATTATTTTTTTGTATATATATCATATGCATGCACACACTCAGGCACACACACACACACACACACACACACACACATATATATATATATATATACACACACACACATATATATACACACACACACACACACATATATATATATATATATATATATATATATATATATATATATATATATATATAAGGCATATTTATGCCAAGTATTCATCTCCAAATACTTTTTTTTATTAATTTTCCTAAATATTTTCAAGTAAGGTTCATATTTTGTGAATGTTTTTTTTTCACAAGTACATCTCAGTCATTTTCCTGAACCAAGGGCGGTGACAGTCCAGTCGTTAGAATTCCTCTCTCTACATCCTGGTATTCCTTGGAAATCTGGAAATATGAAAGTCTGAAATGATGTCATTCGTTATGCTTATTTGGGAATGTGGCTGCACTAAAAGAATGCAAATTATGTATTGTTTTTCACTATTTATTTATTTTTTTTTAATAAGGTTCCCCCTAAGAAAGACATTAAAGCCACTAAGACGAAAGGGGTTACTGGGTGTGGAAGAGTTGGAAACAGAAACATTACAAAAGAGTGAGAACAAAAGAAGAGTAATCAGGAAGGCAGTAGATAGTGATTGACATTTAAATTTTTGAAGATTAAAATAGACTGGAAAGCATGGAGTTGGAAGGGAGTTCCACAAGCAAGAAGTACAAGAAAAAAATTGTTAGCATAAAACTTACAGTTACAACTCGCCAACTCATCTTTAAATAAATGAGACCTCATTGTCAGTCTAGTACTGTGCTTAAATTCAAAAAGTCAAGATACCATAGTGTAAAGTTCATCGGAATAATTACCATGAAAGTATTTATAGAAAAGTCACAGCGAGGCAACTTTACGTGTGTGAGAAAGTGACTGAAGCCAAGATGCCAGATAAGGACCAATAATATTGCTGATTCCTCAAGGAGATACAGATAAATAACAGAAAATATGTGGCAGCAATATTCTCAGTATGGGCAAATGGTAGACTTATAGATATGTAAGTTAGATTCTGGAGATAAAAATTCTCTCTCCTGACACAGTGAATCAACTTTCTTAGCAGCTGACTTGTTATTTTTTTACGTTTTATTTCCTGTCAAGTATGCTTTTATCTCCATGAACATGAGGCTACGTTAATATGAAAAGATCTGGAAAAATGGCCATTCAGAATAACTTTCATTTCACAATTTCATAGCAAAGACTGGATCAGTTCAAAAATTTGTCTGGCAACACCATAATTTTTCAACTTGTGATGAAGACCTGTATGTCAAATCGTGTCAAAAGCTTTCGAGTTGTCAAAGCTGCAGCTTGGGCTTCATCATTCTTATATAGAGTTGGTAGACTCTATTTTATTTATTTTTATTTTATTTATTTTTATTTTATTTTTTTTTATTTTATTTATTTTTATTTATTTTTATTTTATTTTTTTATTTTTATTTTATTTATTTTTATTTATTTATTTTTTTTTATTTTATTTTATTTTTTTTTATTTTATTTGTTTTATTTTATTTATTTTTATTTTATTTATTTTTATTATATTTTGTTTAATTTTTTCTTTTCTTTGTATCTTACACTAATATAATATATATGTGCACATTAAATATAGACGCTTCAAGATAACGTCTTCTGTAGTGAATGATATTTTATTTAATGTGAGCTGTTTATTTTGTATAATAATAGCTTCTAAAGTTTGAAGTCTTTCCTTGTATTGGGTCCAACAGAGTATTTTGGTATTATCCAGTAATATTTGTCTTATGTTGGTATTTTGGTTATGCTTGATGTGCTGGTCAATATGTGCATGGATTGCACTGAGTTTTGACAGATGACAGGTCAATCTGCAAGAGTGTGTGGTGCATATGTGACTAATATAAATATTTAAAGCTGTTTTATTTATCATTAATGTTAGAGATGCAATCTCCCAGAGGGTATGAAATTTTTAAACAGGAGAGGGGGATTTGTGAGGTCCTATGTCGCTGGTAATAATTAGATGTTTAAATTTTTTATAGTAGTTGATAAATCTTAGGTTGTTTTAGGATCATTGATATGTATCGGTGAATTATGTTTTTATTGCTTTTTCATCCTGTTTATAATTAGGCTGTATGTGGTTACGATAGAATAATTTAATCGTGTGTCTATTTTTGTTTACATCAGGGAGGGATCTAGCACTATTTTGTTATGAATTTTGTTAAGGCTAATTTTAGTCGATGAAGTGATTAAGGAAGTTATTGTTGATTAGAGCTTGTTTAATGATGCTTAGTTCCTTATCGAAAATATGTCTGAAGAGGAGATTACTTTGGTCTGGCAAATCACATTTTTATAATGGCCGTTTTGTATGTGTGAAGACATTCACTTTTATAGTTGAATAAATACAAGTTTCTGTTCGTGGTTTTTTTGTAAAGAGAGTTGGTAAAATTATAGCTGTTGGCATCAACTAATATGTCGAGGAAAGGGATTTTATTATTGAGTTCAGAAATACAGTGTCGAAGTTTTACTCAAAAGTTTCTTTCAGGTTTTTTATTTCTTCTTAGCTGTTTGCAATTATGAAAATACTGACAATATAATGCATGTATAAGATACATATATTCATACATACATACATATATACACCGGGTGTAACAACAAAATTGTCCAAATCACGTTACAGCATAATTGTTCATCCCACAAAATGTTCAATATCTAAAAAAAAGACACTAAACTTGTTGATTTTCTTTTTTCAGCTTTTCATATGACGTTTAGCCATCTTTACCTCATTTGTGTGTGTGTGTGTTTGTTTGTGTGTGTGTGTATATATATATATATATATATATATGTATGTATGTGTGTGTGTGTGTATATGTATGTATGTATGTGTGTGTATGTATATATATATGTGTGTGTGTGTATGTGTGTGTGCGTATATATATATGTGTGTGTATATATGTGTGTGTGTATATATATATATATATATATATATATGTATATAGATTTATATGTATGTCTGTGTGTACATATAGATTTATATATACACACACACATAAGGCATGCTATATTTATGGATTAAAGTGCTCAATATCAGGGGATAGAGTGTATGTAAATATAAAACTGAAGTCAACACTCAGAGGCGACAGACTGTTTCATGCTAGATGCATTCGTCAGGCCTGACAATTTCATTTAGCATGAAACAGTCTGTTACCTCTGAGTGTTGACTTCAATGTTCACTTTTATATTATTTTTATATATATATATATATATATATATATATATATATATATATATATATATATATATATATGATAAAATATAGCTTTAAGGTATGTGATATGTATACTTTATATTAGGAATAGAGTGTATATAAATATAAGTGGACATTGAGATCAACACACAGCAGCAACAGGCTTTTTCATGTTTAAGCCAAATATTCAGGCCATCTATCTATCTATCTATCTATCTGATGGATGTGAATATGTGCATGGAAATAGGCACATATGTGTATTTATATATGTATATAGAAAAGTGTATACGTATGTAGGTATATGGATTTGTGTATGTTCTCTAGTCCTCCCTCCCTTCCTTTCTTCTCTTCCCTTCTTTTTCCTTTTTCTTCCCATCTTGAAAAATCATATCCACTCCCATCTCTTGTCTGGTGAATAAGAGGTCATCACTACTAATATCGCATCTCCTAGAGACATATACCTGTCTCTTTCCCTTCCTACCTTTTGGAACTATCTTAAAACACAACTTCTGTTAATTTTGTTTGTCGTTTGATTCCTGGAAGAATTTTTGAATCCATTCATTGTTTTGAAACCGCCAGGTCTGACGAAGCAAAATTGAAATCGAATTCTCAATTTTGTGAAATAAAATATTATCATGGCTTTCTGAAGTCTCAATTTGTTAATTAATTATATATATATATATATATAAATATATAAACTTAGAGAGCCAGACAAACCTACCAAGGTTTCACCTAAGCGGATCATCAGGGAAGGCTGATGATCTGCTTAGGGAAACCTTTTGTAGGTTTGTTTGGCTCTCTAGGTTTAACTAGGTCTGCTCTACTTATTGTATTGAGCACTTTATTTAATTATTTTGTTTACTGATAGCAGGTTTTTTTCGTTGGGCTTTGGACTTGCATGCTAGACGATTATTTTCGGCTACTGTACATGTTCTTAGTTCTTTCTTTTTTTATACCTTTTTTTCCCTTTATGTTGGTTTGATTATTTGCAAATCAAGACACTGAAGGTTTTCCGAATGAGTATAATTTCTTATACTTATAAGATTATTACTACTACTAATATATATATATATATAAAAGAATTTATTTTTATTCCTTTCTTATGTCAAAGAAAATGGAAGCAAAAAGGACACTTATGCTCTACATCAAGAAGTCACAGTTGGAATTTCTAGGGCACTTAATGAGGAAAGAAGGCCAGGAAAAGTTGGTATTCACATGACAGATTGAGGGCAAGAGGGAGAGAGGAAAAGAACGCATAACCTACTTAGTAAACTTGAATAATGAAATGCAGAGCAAGGTGTAGGAGAGATAACACAAAGACAATATTTATGAAGAGCTACAAAGGACAGGAAATTGGGGAGAGCCATGATCGCCAACCTCATATAGAAACACAACCCATAGAAGAAGAAGGAACCAAATATTTGTTGCTTGTATGTGTTAAGAATTCTAATTGGCTAGGGAGAAGGTGAAATTTGTTAAATAAAATGGTAACAACACTGGGAATAGCGGAAATGATTCTGTCTGATACTATTTGAAGATTACTGGATATAATGCAGTGTTGGGGAAGGTCAGGGAGTTCATCTTCAAAATCCTAATAATCTAAACAGCAAAGCTAAAAACTGATGTTACTGTTGAAAAAAAAAGTTCCGTGAAAAGTCAATGCTGCTTTTTACGTTTTAAATAACAAACACCATTTGGGGTTTATTAATCCTATTGCCAAATTTAAAGTAGATTACAAGTGCTTAGAGTTTTAAGAAAATAGATTTTTTGTAAGATACCTCATTTTAAGATATTTTTTAATGCTATACACCTTCAAAATGTATGTAGTGTCTTTGTTTTCCACAGATTCCTTTTTTTTTTCTTCTTGGGCAAACGTTTTCCGCTGACATGAAGATTATAATGGATGTTCTGCTATGTCTGCTGCTAATAAAATTGGTTCCCTGTGTCATGCAAAATAATTTTTCTCTCTAGAATCTATCTTATATATCTATGTCTACCATTTGCCCATGCTTAGAATATTGCTGCCATATATGGTCTGATGCTCCTGCTATATATTTAGAAATTCTTGGTAAAATCCAAAGAAGAATCTGCAATGTTTTTAGTTATGATCTGGCATCTTGGCTTCAGTCACTTTCCCAACACCATAAGGTTACCTCACTGTGTCTTTTCTATATGGTAATTGTTCTGATGAGCTTTCCACTATGGTACCTTGAATTTATGAATTTAAGCACAGTTCTAAATTGATGGCAAGGTTTCATACTTCTCTGGTTGAAATTTGCTATTTGTAGCTGCAAGTTCTCTGCTAACAGTTCCTTCTATAAGACTTCTCGCTTGTGGAACTCTCTTCTGGCTTTTTGCTTTCCACTTAACTTTTATCTTCAAACATTTAAATGCAATGTCAATCATTATCTTTTTAATACTTTTTCTTTTATTGTTTTCTCTCCTTAATAGTGTTTATCCCTCATATTCTCTCACACTCAGTAACTCCTTGTGTTTGTATCTTAGTGGCTTTATCACCTTGCTTGGGGTGAAATGATTAAAAAAAAAAAAAATAGAAAAAAATGATAAAGAGACAGGACAATTATTCTGGTTACGCAATCCAATTTGAAAAGATTGCAGAGGTATTATTTTGATCGCTTTAAAAAGTTAAGTTGAACCAGTTTTTGCAAAAGAAGATAACATTATTCTTCTAAAAACAAAACAAAAGAAAGAAAAGATTTTGCACACGCACAGACACACATATATATATTTAATATATAACTGTTTATATGTTGTTATTGGATACAATTTATTTAAGTAAATACTCTGTTTTTAATGAAATAGTATAAATTAAATTTACCTGCCTGAATGTTTAAGAAATTTCATAGAAAATATGCGCTCTCCAACAGGAACCAAACCTGTATTCCTAAACAGAAACTGTCATTTGATCTGACATGCTGTTCACCATTTAGCCACAGAGAAGCGTCTTGTTAGCAAAGTCCAAGAAAATATATTAAATAATTGTCAGACTTAATCCATTTCATTATATGTTGTCATTGTTTATATTAAGATACATTTCCTGAGCAGATATGATCAATCGAGAGAAATTGTTGGAGTTTGTGTTTAAAAGCAGTACTACGCCCAAGTTAGAGGCAGGGGGTAAGAATTATAGATTATGATGGTATGTTAGATAGATAATGATTGCCCATGGACTTGAAGAGTTTAAGATTGTGTCAATTAGGGAAGCATCCTCTTGGAAGCCTTTTCCACAAAGCTGTTATTCTTTGGGAGAAGCTGTCTGAATGGAACCTCCTTTTTTCTTAATCGAAAAATATTTGGATGATTTTAATTTTGCTCTCTGTTTCATGTACGGATAATCAGAGTCTAAAAAATAGAGGGGTGGATAACTAAGGAAATACTGTATATGCCTCATTGAGGGATTGACCTCAAAACATCTAGATGATACCAGCTTCTAATGAACACTAAAATCTACTGCTGTGAACATTAGGTGACATATTTTTAAAGATTTTAATCCAATATAAAATGCTTTTAATAGTTGGTTATTATGTACTAATTTTGATCATTTTGTTTCATTTTGAAGATGAGGAATAGTCAGTATAGCTTGAATGAATTAAAATATATCGGTAAATCTGCTAATGCATAAAACCGTCTGATTTCTTTACTCACGGAAAAATCTAAAAAAATTAAGAGAAAAGACTATTCTTTGCTCGTTTTATCTATCTTCTCTCTTCGTTTTCCTTTGTCCATTTTTGTTCTTTTGTTTTTGTTCTTAGACTCATCTCCTGTCTATTGTTCATTCAGAGATCATAAAAATGATATTTCTGTTTCGAAATAAACAAACTCTGGTTTTTAGAATGCAAAAGCAAAAGTTTTGATGATATTCTCATAAAACTAAATATAAATTTAAAAAAAAAAAAAAAGGAAAAAATATTTAAAAAAAAAAAAGGCATGAAATGGGATGAAGAGAATAATATGTAAATTGTCCAGTTTTATCTTCAAAGTTTTGAACTGAAAGATTTTAAAATAAATGAGCTAAAAAGGAAAAAAAAATAAATGAAGGAAGAATTTCTAAGGAAAAATATAAAAAAAACTTAAAAAAAAAAAAAAAAAAAAACGAAATACTTTTTAAATTCACAGTTTATTTATCAAATATTTTCCTTTTAATTGAAACAAATGAGAATAAAAATCCAGTCTGGAAAACAAAGGAGAAATAAAAATTAAAACTCCTTCCAAGGAAAAGAATTAATACAACCAAAAGAGAATAAAAAGAAAAAAAGATTAATTTTCTATTATTAACATTAATGCTGTAATTATGATACAATATCAAATCTGAAAAGTCTTTTGTCTTTAAATAAAAGAATAACAATGCATTTTGATAGAAAATCAAAAAGTTACCTTCCTTGAAATAAATGCATTTTATTTTGATTATAATATATTTTATTAAATTTTTTTTTTTTTTACAATGATGTTCACACTGTACAAAATCCAAGATCCACTCAAGGTAGAGGGGTTACAGAGTCAGAGGCATCACCCCCAAGCAAGGAGATAATGCCACCAATATGCAAGTAGCCACCAGAAATGAAAGAGAAGGAAAAAGTTTCAGAAGGAACTGGAAGCCCAATCTGAAATAGGAAACAAGGGGTAAACCTTTACTTCTGTTCAGAAAACCTAAGAGGAGTGTGAACTGGACAATTGACAAAACTATCTACTCCTGTTGAGGAAAAAAAAATTAAATCTATAATAAATAAAAGCTGAGTGTTACAGGTGTAGACATTAGAAGTATAGACTTTAGAAGGAACCAGAAATCCAATCTTAAACAGGGACCAAGGGTAAACCTTTACTCCTGTTCAAAAAACTCAGGAGGAGTGTGAACTGGATGGTAGACAAACCTATCTACTCCTATTGAGGAATAAAAAGGAAAATCTATAGGAAATAAATGTTGAAAGTTATGGGTGGAGATGTTAGAAGTATAAAGTTGAAACTCGATCCTAAACAGGAGACAACGGATAAACCTTTACTCCTGTTCAAAAGACTGGGGAGGTGTGAGAGTCCTGTTGAATAGCCACTCCTCTAAATCCTTTCAGATGATGTGATGTACCTGTGTTTTTTCTATAAACATTTTCATGGCAATTGTTCTAATAAGTTTTCCTCCTTGGTACGTTGAGTGCAGGAATTTAAATGACAACTATGTCTCATCTTTTTACAGTTGAAATAGCCAGAGGTTGCCATCACTTCTATGCTAATAGTTTCTTTTCTCACACTTCTCACTTGTGGAACTCTCTTCTGACTTCTTGCTTTCTTGGCAGCTACAATCTTCAAAAGTATAAATGCAACATCAATCATGAACTTCTGTCTTCCTGAATTCTGTTTTTTTTTTTTGTCTTTTCTCCACACTAACATTTTCTCATTTTCTTTTTTCCCCTCAGTAACCCCCTTGCATCTTAGTGGCTTTATCACCTTACTGGGGTTGAAAGGATTAACAATGGAACAGTGAATTCTTTTCATCAAGTTGTCACCATTTTTGCCTCTTTGCTCTTTGAGAATTGTGCATACAGACATAGCATTATAATTGGTGTGTTCTTCGAACTTTATTTGCAGGCAAATACTTCAAGAAATGAATAAATCCTAGAGTTGCCAATTAGTCTATGGAATTTAAAGTTGTGTTATTTACATTATTTACCTTGTTCAGACTGTTGTCCTCTTCTTTATTGTTATATTCACAACGTTTCTGCCATTGTATGCTCTGGCCTTCTTCAGGTGATTGAAATTTTGAACTGAACCCTTTATTTCATACAAATCGTATATGGCAATAAAGATGAGGACAAAAGTCATTGTCTTTTTCGGGTTCAGAAGTAAGTTAGGGTAAGTAATCATAAGAATATTTAAAATGGCCAAACTCAAGTCAGCATTGTGCTGAGTTGGAATAACCAAAGTACTTATTTCATGGGTGAAGCAGCAGAACACATCCGAACAGTATACATTGGAAGTGGAAATGAAAAAGGTTATGTTCATTCCAGAAGTAGGGATCGTAAAATTGCGCAGATGAACAAAAATTCTTTCCAGTTCATTTATTACTTGCATCCTGAGGAGATGTATTTATTATTATTTTTTATTTTTTTATTTACTGCTTTTATTTCATTTTCCCACAAGTCATTTCGACTCAAATCATGAATAAATGATACTCATATCATTAGAAAGAGCTTAAATTGTCAATTGCTGATATCTGCTGATCTCCAATGAAAGATCAGCTGATGATACTTACCATTTTGTTCTCTCTGTGCACCATGATTTTTTAGGGCATGGCGGGTCATGGCTCCCCACAGCTTCTGCTCTTTTATTAGAAATTCTTTCTGTTTTCTTTAATGTTCCAGAACTGCAGCTTGGAATCATTTGTATTTCTTGAAGTTTTCAACTTTTATTTGCCTGCTTCCTCAGTTCTTTAAGAACGATGAATATCAACTCTTGCAGTTTTAATTAAGTACTTTGTTGAAAAATGGCAGAGAGTTGTTCTTTAGTTAGATGACTATATAATTATCAAGCTTGATAAAACCAAATAAAGAATTGTCAAGAAATAAAAGATGGAATGAAAACAAAAATAAATTTTTTTTAAATTAAAATTCTCTTTTTTTTTTTAAATTCACTAAAAAAAAAACTTACCTTTCCAGAAAAAGAAAATAATACAGTTTTGGATCTTGACGATAGGTTGGGCAAAATCTTTCCTTTTCTCTTTTTAATTTAAACATCTAATTAGAGTGTCAGTGTATATTTTGTGCGTGCATACCAAAATAAATTTAAGAAGTGATTTTAAAAGTACTCATTTAAGAGAAACGTCTGACAGCAGTCTTGAAGTAATTTTGAAATTGAATTGGTTATATTTTCCACAAGAGAAATCTAGGACTTTTATCTCTACAATTTACTCTATTGTCACAAATAAGAAAGAATTCAGCTTTTTAAATCATTAGGAGAAAACTAACATACCTCGTGCCATTAAAAAAAAATGATGACTGTATTTAAATAATTTTGCAATTGCATTGGTTATATTTCCAACTTGAGTAATCTAGAAATTTTTATTGATAAACTTAAATTCTTTGACCTAAGCGTTGGTTGTATCTAGTGACTTGACTCAAAGAGTTGTGAGTTCAATACCTGGCTGCTGCAGTGGTGAACAAAAATATAGAGTTGAGTTTAAGGAAGATAACTGAGACATCCAGAAGAGGCATGGCATGTGGAACTAGAAAAAATCTACCGTAGTTGTTGAGATAAATGGTTCAGTTCAAAATTTCACTCACCTGAAGAAGACTGGAGCATACAACGACCGAAACATTGTGAATATGGAAATAAAGATGAAAAACAACAGTCCAAACAATGTAAATAATTGCTAGTTTTAACCCATGAAGATTTTATGGTTTTCCTATCTGAAATTTCTGGTGAATCTTAATTCTTCAGTTAATGATTGAATAAGATCATGGTGTGTTCTATGACAATAAAATATCTGGAGAAATTCCCCTGTCGCATCGTTAAATAGTTAAGTTTAACAACTTTAACAAAATATTGGAATAACAATCATAAATATGAATGCTGGTCATTATTTTAAGAAGTAAGGAGGTACAAATGAAATGATGACTTTCTCCATTTCACTGAAACAAGCGTTAAATATGTCTTCCTTTTTTCGTTTTCTCACTGAAATCACTATGTCTTTTGTCATTCCATGAGATCAAAATGGAATAGTCTATTATTTATGAGGTATTAGCAGGAGATGTTAAACATTTTTATCTTTAACTTCTGTCTGTATGTCTGAGATGAGGTATTGTAACTATTTACACTATTTATATTGTTCAGACTGTTGTCATCATCTTTACTGCCATATTCACGTTTCGGTTGTATGCTTCAACCTTCTTCAGGTGGCATATTTTGGACTTCTTTCTTTCTTGACTCTCTTTCTCATAAGTATTTTGTCTTCTCACATGATCAAAATGGAATAGTCCATAATTTATGAGGCATTAACAGGAAATGTTTAACACTTTTATCTTTTTTTTTCACTGAAACCAAGTAACATCTTTGATATGTCTTTTATCTTCTCAGGTGGACAAAACATAGTCTGTTATTTATGAGATATTAGCAAGGAATTATTAAACACTTCTTTCTTTCTTTCTCTCTCTCTTTCTTTCTTTCTCTGTCTTTCTTTCTTTTATCTCTGAAACTAAGTGACGTCTTTTGTCTTTCCACATGATCAAAATGGAATAGTCCATTATTTATTAAGTATTGGCAAGGCATAATGGTCATGTGAACTAACAAAGGGAGAGACAAGCGCCATTATTATATGATTTCTTTATCAACATCAAAAAAAAAAAAAAAAAATTACTTTTCCATGAAAGGAAAATAAAACATAGTTTTGTATCTTTAAGACTGGTTGGTCAAAGATTTTTCCTTTTGCATTTATTCAGGCAACTAATTAGGTAGTCGCTGTATATTTTCAGCGTGCGTACGAAAACAAAATTTAAAAAATTACTTCAAGTGATTCTAAAAGTATTTTTATGATAGAATTTAAAAATTTTATTAAATGATAAAAAAATGATTATAAATTTTATGATTAAAATTAGATCTAATAACTTATAAAAAATTCAAATGAAAATTCATATTTTCAGAATTATCAAAATTGCCGAAATTCATTAACTGTTGTTGCAATTTTTGTTCTTTATTTTCTCTTTGATAAACAATTGAAAGTTTTATTACGAATGAAATAGTGTTTGAATAATTTAAAATTATATTAATTCATTTAAATTTTGTTAGACAATTAGAAACAATTTCCAGAAAAAAAAATATATTTAGAAATGGAAATGTGTTTTAATTATTAAAGAATAGTCTGTACAGAAAATATTTTTAAAATTTAAACAAAAAAAAATATCTGTTGACTAGCAATGATACCTAGTAAAATGATATAAAATTGTCATAATTAAGGCATGAACTGCTATAATTGATGTAAATATTTCTGTAACTATTTATTTTATCGCTAGCATCCGTCTGTGCATTGGATATTGTTGCTGTTAACTATGCTGACTCTTGTGGTCCTACCAAGGACTGAACTCACCGTCCTTGGCTAAAAAATGTCTGAAGATATTAGACTCCTGCTCCTCAGCTTAATGAATGTCATCTAAGCAATAGCAGCAGCAGGCTTCTCTCCCTTCCTGCCAAAGTGGATTTAACCATTAAGCATTATTTAAGTTTATTGAAATTTCTACTTAGGAGAGATTTTTCAATTGTCTGGTGAAGTGTATTGCTCAAGATCCTGTTTTATAAGTTACCACATCTGATTTGGTGTTTCTGTTATGTATGTAGAGATTCTTGACAAAATCCAAAAGAAAAATTCGCAATGTTACTGGTCCTGACCTGGCATCTCCACTTCAGTCATTCCCACTGCAATGATGTGACTTCTCTCTATCCTTTCTACCAATAATTTCATATTAGTTCTAATGAAATCTGCTCCTTGGTATTTGTACTTCAGGAATTGTTCTACTAGATTGGCTACTAGGTCCCATCATTTTACATTTGAAATAACTAGATGTAACCATAAGTTTATTCTCTATTCTATAGTTTCTTTTTTCAAATGTCACACATGTGGAAGGCTTTTCTAGTTGCTTCCTTAAAATCTTCAAAATTTTAGATGCAGAATCAAATGCCATCTTTTGTCTTCCTGAAATTTATTGTCTTTTCACCTCATTGAAGTCTTCTCATTGTCTTCCACTCTGAGTAACTCCTTGTGTGTTAGTAACATTATTACCTTGCTTGGGGTCAAATGAATTTGAAAAAAAAACAGAACTATTATACATATATAGCACTCGGCACAACTTTGTGTGTGTATGTATGTATGTATGTATATATATATATATATATATATATATATATATATAGCACTCAGCACAACTTTGTGTGTGTATATATATATATATAAAAAACACTCAGAACATTGCACAACTTTGTGTGTGTATATATATATATATATATATATATATAGCACTTGAAAAAAATTTGTGTGTGTAATATATATATATATATATATATATATATATATATATATATATATATTATATTTATATGTTATTCTTATGGCTAGAGATATTCAAGTAAATGCTCTGTTTATAATAAACACTATTAATAACATTTACTGACCTGAATGTCCAAGAAATTTCATAGAAAATATGTGCCCTCTGACAGTAATTGAACCTATATCCTATACAGAACTGTCATATAGCCTGACATGCTATACCATTTACCTACAGAGGAAGCATCTGGTTAGCAAAGTCAAATTACTTTTTTTAAACAACTAATTTCCGATGATTTTTCTCAAATGATCATATCCGCTCGAAGCACATCTTAACATAAGCAAATGTCATCATATATTATGAAATAGACTAAGTCTGACAATTATTTATTATATTTTCTGTTTATTTGCTATTTTTATAGATACAAATATTTAAGCAAATGCTCTGTTTATAAAAAAACAGTATTAGATACATTTACAGGCTATAATATGGTGCCAAGTTGGATACAAGTTCAATTTTCTATTAAATTTCTTGGACATACAGGCTGGTAAATGTTGTTAATACTGTTTATTATAAACAGAGCATTTACTTAAATATTATTAATTATTATTATAATTAATGTATAAGCAGAAAATACATTTAAATAATTATCAGACTTAGTCCATCTGATAATATATATATATATATATATATAATATATACACACACACACACACTAGTAAGGTTCATCCTGTACATGGCCTGGGATCCACTCAAGGTAGAGGGTTATGTTATAAGGTAATTTTTATGACTGGGAGAGGAAGGTAACAGCTAACCCTAAACTTAAACTTGTTATGATTGTAGTGATCAGGGAAATATCCTCTTGGGGGTCAGTTCCACAGAGCAATAGTTCGTGAGAAGTAGGTGTTTAAGCGGAACTTTTCACCAATGGAATACAGAGGGAATGTGGGTGTTTTTTGACAATGTAAGCGGCATGGTGGTTCCTTGACATGAAAGTTAGGTCAAGTGGAACCAAGGAATGTAGTTTGCCTGAGTACTTTCCATGGAAGTAATGATAAAACAGCAAGAGGCTGTGTGAGAGATGTTGGATGGTAAAAAATATCAACTACAAGGACACAGAGATGCTTTTGGACTCTATCAAGGCTGGTGAATGCAGTCTGCGCTGCTCCTGCACATATATGACAACAGTGCTCAAAATAACTAGAGGATAAATTGTTTAAGGTGAGCTGATTTTGTAAATTAAGTTCTCAATATAAAGAAATCGAGCATTATTCATGAATAGATAAATAAAAAGTTGGAAGTCTTCTCCGCAACTGAGAGTTTGTATAGGTCACCGGTAATATAAATATATTGAATTTTTTCCACATAATCTATATATATATATATTATGATGGACAAGGAAAATTTTATTCATTTTTTATTTAGTTTTTCCAGTGTTCTTACACTTTTCCTTTTGGTAAATCAATCTCATTATAAGAGAGGCCCTCTATATTAAACATTTCTCTCCCACTATCAACCTCACCTTTTTTAACAATCGGAGTGATGTACTGAAAGTTTTTGCAAGATGCTCACTTGAATTCCAACTGTTCTCAACATGTGAAGGCTCAGAATAAACACTCCTACTTGTATTCAAAACAAACCATTGTTACGTGTTGATAATTGTAACAAAGGAAAAAAAATGATTTACCACAACACAGAGCTAAATCACAAACAAATATTTAATTTAATAAAACAGAACATAAAATATATACAGGATAAACAATTGTGGCCGACAAAAAAAAAACACAAAGTTACTGGTGAAGTGTTCCGAGGGAGAAGGAAAGGGAATCAAATATCTTTATCACTTTAGGGCTAGTGAAGTAATCTAAGTGCTATATTTGGAAATCCACAAAGGTGTGTAAATAAATATTAATTTTTAGTTTGGTCAATGAAAATTAGTCAAAATTCTATTTACCAACTTTGTTCCATGAAATTCTCTTTTGGGTTTTGGTTGGTCGGCAACTTTTTATAGAGATTCTTTCGCCTGGGTATAATAGTCCTTGAATCAAAAGCCGGAGTTGATAACAGCAGAAATTCCAATTCATTAACTGACAACCCTTTTCCAAAATCCCATTTTTATAGGGGCTAACACCTAATTTGCATATTTCTAGATGTTTCTCGAATCATCTAGATTTTTCTCGAATATACTAGAATGATCTAGAATCTTCCAAACATTCTATTTCTAATTTCTCTATTTTACAACTACTTCATGAATGAAAACTTTTTTGTAATAACAAGTAGAACTCAAAGGAATCCCTTATTATAGAAATGCATCCTCGTAACACCATCAAGAAATGAAGAGAAACTAACAATAACAAACTCCCAACCTTAAAAATGTCTAAAGAATTGGATCAAATGTGCTTGGGACAATGGATGGTATGGAAAAATGTAAGAACACTGGAATAATAAAATTTTCCTTGTTCATCATATTTAATGAAAGATGTTTAAAAGAAAGCTTTCTGCCTAAATATACATTAATAAATATCTATCTATCTATCTATCTATCTATCTATATATATATATATATATATATATATATATATATATTTTTTTTTTTTATAAACCATTAATTCATTGGGCAACAAAATTTCTATGTTTCAAAACTGAAAATTTCACTCCCAAATTTAATTATAAAAATTAAACTTAAACACATTTCTTGACAATGGAATGAAACTCTGGATTTTAAGTTTAATTTTTATAATTAAATTTGGGAGTGATGTTTCAGTTTTGAAACATAGAAATTTCTGTGTTAAATGCTTAAACATATTTTTTGGTTTTTAACAGTTATAATCTTATGCTCTACAGTTGTATTGAGCACTGTTTTTTTTTTAAATAAAAATAAATGCTAAGAACTGTGAATTATAAATCTCACTGTTCTTTCTTATTATTTATATATATATATATATATATATACACACACAAACACACCCACCCACATTAACTTTATATAGAAGTGTTGGAAAACCTGCAGAAACTGCTCCAGTCTTGTCATATGAATACCCACAGACAAATGGAACAGACTTTACTTTGTTTACCAGATATGTCTGTTTGTTTACCAGCATATCAACTCCTTATGGGTAATTTAATGCTGAAATTTAATTTTCTTGAGAACATTAGTAATTATATTTAGTTAATTATGTATTGCTGGTAATTTTTATATGACGAAAATGTATTGATGGTGTTTTTATTATCAAAATATATTTTTATACTTTCATTGTGTTTTGATCCCAGTTTGGGGGTTAACTATTTTGCCCATAGCTGGGACCCTAACAAGTACTACCACCCCAGGTCAAGGGAATAAAAACAATTAAGAGGTGGTTCCCTGCTCCTCAAAACCTATAATTTCCTGATCAGAGGCTTTGATGCCAGATGTAGTTTATCGTCATACCCAGGACAATGCCAGATGTGTAATAATCATTGTAAGTCACTTGCAAGCTTCAAGATCTATTGTTGTTCACAAGAGAACCAAAAACATTGATCAAACTTATCAGCGATGATTATACGAGTTGACAGTCATCTGTACATATACATGCATGAAGAGAGCTTGTCTTGCTAAAACAGTTACAAACTGAAGAGTGAGTTCGCTCCTCACTGGGTACCCCATACTTTCGGTTTTGTGCTACATCTAAGCTATGCTTAGAAAATCAGTATACATGCATGAAGAGGGGCTGAAAAGTTCTTAATCTCACAAAGAATCTGCTGTTTTGGCTAGATTTTTGTTTAGCTGAGAAATTTTCAGCACCACTTTATGGAACTGACTCCTAAGAGGATGCTTCCCTGATCACTACAATCTTAACTTGTTCAAATCTATTCTTATTTAGTAATCCTCTATCTTGAGTAGCTCTTGGGCCTTGTACAGGATGAATGTCATTGTTAAAAAAAAAAAAAATGTATTTCTGAGTCCTGCTCATTTGTTTTGTACATTTTGGTAATTAAAAAAAAATCCTAATCGCTAATTAAATGTTCTTGAATGGATCAATGGACATCATCCCGCAGCCTCCAGGCTGATAGTCTGTCTCCTGTTTTCTAAATGTTTGCCCGATGAAAAGATCAGCTTAAGAAATCGGATAAACGTTGGTTCCTGTCATAAAATCCCGATCTCTTTGGACAGTATCTGTGAAAGATAAATGTACTCTGAATATTAAGCAGCTGGCCTTATGATCTGGAATCAGATGTCGCCTCGTCTGCAGTTTTGGAAATGCTGGAATAGGATGGGTTGGATCAAAAGATCAGACATGAAGAAGATCGCATCATGGATTGGGTCTGTGTTGTAAAAATAAATATCTAAATAAATAGAACATCATCAGCCAGAACTGAGACAAGCTTGTAAAATCTACAGCATGAAAATGAAATGCTTAAGTTTTAAATACTCAAAGAATTACCATTTTTATTTCGTTTGTAAAGCTGACTGTTTTTTTTTTCCTATTTTTTATAATCTGGTATGGAATTAATAAAGATATTAATTTTTTAGGTCTTATTACTGGGAACATTGGATCAACAATGCCCAACACGTCTTGCTTTCTTGCTTTCTTTCTCTTCATTTCTCTCTTACTTTATCTCATTCTCTCTCTCTCTCTCTCTTTCTCTCTCTCTCTCTTTCTTTTTCTCTCTCTCTCTCTTTCTTTCTCTCTCATTCCTTTACTTTCTCTCTCTCTCATTCCTTTTCTTTCTCTCTCTCTCATTCCTTTTCTTTCTCTCTCTCTCATTCCTTTTCTTTCTCTCTCATTCCTTTTCTTTCTCTCTCATTCCTTTTCTTTCTTTCTCATTCCTTTTCTTTCTTTCTTTCTCATTCCTTTTTTCTTTCTTTCTTTCTCATTCCTTTTCTTTTTTTCTTTTTTCCTTTTCTTTTCTTTCTTTCTTTTTTTTTTTTCCTTTTTTTTTCTTTTTTTTTTCATTTTTCTTTCTTTCTTTTCTTTTTTTTTTTTTCTTTTTTCATTCTTTCTTTTCTTTTTCTCTTTTTTTTCTTCTTTTTTTTTTTTCTCATTCTTTTTTTTTTTTCATTCATTTCTCTTTTTTTCTTTTCTCTTTCTTTCTTTCTTATTTTCTTTCTTTTTTTTTCTTTTTCTTTTTTTTTTTTCTTTCTTTTTTCTTTTATCATTCTCTCATTCTGTTTCTTCTTTTTTCTTTCATTTTTTTTTTTTTTTTTCTTTCTCATTTTTTTTTAAAAAAATTATTTGTCCCATTCTTTTATTTCTTCTTTCTTCTTTTTTTAAAAAGTTTTTCTTAACTTTTCTTTTCTTTTTCACTTTTCTCCCATTCTTTTTTCTTTTTCCTTTTTTTCTCTTTCTTTCCCCATTCTTTTTCTCTCATTTTTTTTCTTTTTTTTTATCCTTTCTCTGTTTTTTTTTTTTTCTTTTTTTTTTTATTTTTAATGTTTCTTCTTATTTCGTTATATTTTTTTTTATTTTTATTATTTTTAAAAAAAATTTTTTCAAAATTTTCATTTTTTTTTTCTCTTCTTTTATTTTTTTCATTTATAAATTTATAATTTCATTTTCTATAATTATATAATTTCTAATTTTTTTAATCTATAGTCTTTTTTTTCATGTTTTTTTTTTGGGGTCATTTTTGAGATAAGTGTTCAAAATCTAATTTTTTAATTTTTAATTCTTTTTTTATTATTTTGATTTTTTCTTATTTTTTTTTTTCATTCCTTAATCATTTTAATAATATCTTTTTATTCATTTTTTTTTTGGAATTCTATATTGGATAAATAACTTTTTTGGACTTACAGGTTTACAAGAATTGTACCATATTTAAAGCTTCTTTTTATTTATTTCCAGTTTGTTATTTTATTCTCCCTGTTTCATTAAAAACATTCCTTTTTTATTTAAAATTTTTCATGGTTTCAAATATCTGTTCAAAAAATATATTGGTTCTTTTTTTTTTAAATTATTTGACTGTTGCATTCAATTTTTTTATTTAATTTCCTTTGAATTTTGTTATTTTTTTTTTCTTTTCCAATTTTATAAAAATTAAATGTGGAAATTTTATTAAATATTTTTTTTTTTATTTTAAAACAAAAAAAAATATAAATCTTAAAGTTTTAATTGTTTTTAGGTATTTTATTTTTCCTTTTTTTTTAAATATTTTTCTTTATTTCTTTCAAGAATTAAATTTTTTAAATTAAAAATTTTGAAGATATTGAAGAATAACAACTATAATTTTTTCTTTTCTTATTTATATATATATATATATATATATATCAATTATAATTCAAAATATTGGATATCAGTTTACTTTCATGATTTTATAGAATAACTTTTTTGGCTATTTTCAAAGAACCAATATTTATTTAATAATACATTTTATAATTTAATCATTTTATTTTGAAAAAAAAGTTTTTTTGTAATTTTGAAGATTGAAAAATATAAAATCATTTTTTGTTTTTTTTTACAATTCTCATTTTAAATTTCTAAATTAAGTTTTTTTGCTATTTTAAATTTATTGATGATTTTTTTTCATTAATTTTCTAAATTTATTCATATAAGTTTAAATTTTTAATTTTTTTGATATTTTTTTTCATAAAAATTTATATATTTATATATATATATATATATTTATAATAACTATATATATTATAATACATTAGATTTGAGAAAATTTATTTTTTTTTTATTTTTTTTTTTGATTAAATTCATACATAAACAAGATTAGTATTCTAAAAAATTTTATTTTTTTAACCATAGTAAATGGAAAATTGATTTTTATATTTTAAGATGTATTTATAAATATCAGTAAAATCAAAAAACATTCCTGTATAATTCCGTGACATAATATTGATTTTATATATATATATATTTACTTATATGATTCATCTAAAAAATTATTATCTTTATATTCATAATTTTTTTTATCGGTTACAGAAAAATTTTTTTACATTCTTTCATTACTTATTAGTAAAAATTTAACATATTTCCAATCCTAATTTTTCTTTATTGTTATATTATTTATTATTAATACAATCATCCATCCATCTTTTTATCTAAATAAAAAAAAATATATATTTCAATATATATATATATATATATATATATATATATATATTTATATATATTTGTGTGTTTTTAAAAAAAAAAATAATTTCTTGGATTTCAAACAAAAAGTTTTGTTTTTTTTTTTATTATTATTATATAAATTTTGTATATTTATTATGTTTATTGATCTTTCTTTATAATTTTTTAATAATAATATATGATTTGAAACAATGTTTAATTATAATGTATATTCAATTTTTTTTAATTTTTAATAACTAATTTATTTTTTCTGATTATTTTATAATGATAAATTTTGCTTATTTATATATATAATATATATATATATATATATATATATATATATATATTTTGATAAAAATTTTTTACTAATAAATTATATAATTTTATAACACAAACCACAATTTAAATGTTTATTAATAATGTTTTAAAAAGAATTTTTGCAAAAATTTTCATGATGCCAAAATATTTTTAATAAATAATAAATGTATCAACAAAAATTTTTTTTTTTTCTTAAAAAATGATTTGAAAAGATTTGTCATAAATTAAATATTTTGTTTTTTAATTTCATTGTTAAGTAGTCAAAACTTGCCTGAAAAATTTTTTTAAATCTTTTTCTTTGATTATATATATATATATATATATATATATATATATAAATATATTAAACTTTAACAATATATTTAGATATTATGCTTTTTTTTTTTTTTTTCATAATTCAGATGGTTCTTGTTCAAAAACTCATACTACTATATCCATAGGATCCATTAAAGTGAATTCTATCTATATTATATATCCATATATAAATTTATAGATACAAATGATATCCATCTATTTGATTTTCTATCTTTTTATTTATATACATTTAATCATATATATATATATATATATATATATATATATATATATATATATATATTATATATATATATATAAGAATATTTTAAAAATTTCAGATTTAAGTTAAAAGAAATTTTTATAGATTAAGAAAAATCTAATGTAAATTTATTTTTCAATGAAAAATTGAATCCTTTATTTTGCATTAATAAATAATAAATTTGTTTTCAATGTATATATATATTTAAAATAAATTTATTTTGAAAACCAGAACAAAAATATTTTTTCATCTGTGTGTTTTTGATAATTTAAAACATATAAAATTGATAGGTAGCACTTTTTCTAAATGTATCTTATTTTATAAATATATATATATATATATTTATATTTTTTTTATATTTCATTTTTTTATTTTTCCATAAATTGTTAATTATCTAAACTTGTACTCATTATTCAAAACTCCTTTTCTATAAAAAAAAAAATTTAAAATAAACAAAAAAAAAAAAGAAATTTTTTTAATTTATTAAATTTTATTATGTTTTGTTTTTTTCATAAAAATAAAAAACCAATAATTTCTCTTTATCTATGATATATTTAAAGTTATTTAATTTATTTTATTTTTTTCCTTAAATTCATATCTATAATCCATCTTGAAATTTCATTATATATGATATTTTCATGTTTGAAACTCTTGAATTATAATAAGTGTTTATTTATTTAAAAACAATTTTTTATCAATTTGTTTTTATTTAAAATTGAAATATGTCCAATTTTATTGTTGAAAAATTATTTTTTTGATTTTTAATTTTAATAACAGTTAATATCCATTTAAATATTCTCAGTTTTCTCTATTATATTTTGTTAAAATCGAACGTTTTTATATTTTTTGGCAAGAAAAATATCCTTTCAATTAATTTTAATGTAGAAAATAAAATAAAAATTTTAATTTTTGATTACAAATGACAGTAACATCAACTTTTTTTTTTAAAATTTTATTGAATAAGTAGCTTGATTGATAATTCATTTTTTAAATTCATTCATGCTATGTTTGCAAAATTTTTAATTTAATATCTGCCTTGGATATTCATAAATTTTCTTATTTTTTTAATTATATATTAAAAAACAAAAATTTTGGCTTTTATTTTAAATTTTTTTTTTTAAATAATAACTATTTGTTTTTTTCAAAAATAAAAAAATTGATGCATTTTCAATATGCATATTTATTATTTATTATTCAAATTTTTTTTAAATTTGATAAATAAATTTCAATCATTTTTTCTTATAGACAGTATAAATTCATAAATTTATAATTTTGTTATATTTTCCATTTTAAATATATTTTAATAAAAAAAAAAACAAAAAAAAATTTATAAAAATTTAAAATGTAAAATGTTTTTTAGTGAAAATTTATTTTTAAAAAATAAATTTAATTGTCTTTTATTTAAATCATTGTTATTCAAAAATTTAAATTTTATTTAAATAAAATATCAATTGAAAAATTTATTAATTTAAATTCCTGAATCATGTTTTTAATATTTATTTAATCCTCATTTATATTTATAATTTATGAATATTATATATTTTTATATATTTTTATATTAATGATATATATTTATTTTTATAAATATTCATATTTTATATTTAAATAATATATATTTTATATTATTATATATATATATATATATATATATATATATAGTATAACATAAAATTGTCCAAATCATGTTAACAGCATAATTGTCCATCCCAAAAAATGTTTAATATCTAAAAAAAACCCAAAAAACTAATTGAGTTTTTTTTTTTTTTTAGTTTTCAGATAAGACATTTAGCCATCTTGACACCATTTTTCGTAAGAATCACTGAAAAAAACCCTTTGAGTTATTCAGCTAGAAAAAAGAACAGGTTAAAATCATTTTTGTGTCAGCCCCACTGTCTTCCCAAACTGAGCAATGGTGAGAGGAAAAAAGATCATTCAGGCCTTCAGTAATGGTACCAACATTCATACTCTGGCTTCCATCTTCAAAGTCCATTCAAGAACCATCAAGAGAACATGGTGAATAAGTTTTAAAAAAAGGAACAGTAGAGAGGAAAACTGGATCAGGAGGTCACAACAGGAGAAGGGATCATCATCTCATCTTAGAGATAAAGCGATCAATTAGAAAAGATCCAACTCAGTTCATAAGACGTTTGGGATGTGAGAGAGAAGTTTCAGCTATGACAGTCCAAAGAGCAGTGAAAAAAGATTTGAAAATAAAATTGTACATGAAATCAGTGAGATAACTTTTTACTCCAGGACAGAAATTTAGAAGGTTAGAGTGGGCGAAGATCATCTTGAATAAGTTGGAAAATGATCCTGGAATAATATATATATATATATATATATATATATATATATATATATATATATATATATATAATTTTCCTTTATTTATTTCATTTTTTCTTTTTAATCTTCATGAGCTTTATTGAATCAAAGTAGCTATGATTAATTAATGATGAACATGTCATTTTTCGTTTATGATCGATTTCATCACGATTCTTCTGTTAAGCTTGGAGAGTAATTATACATTCTTATTGCTCAAAGTAGAGTCCAATAGTGTTATAAAAAAATCTTCATAGAATTCCAGTAAGATATCTTTAATCATTTCTTAAGTCAATCTGTCTTGTATTATCAAATTTTATATATATATTTCCTTATATATGCTCTAATATTTAAACTATCATATCTGATTTTTGTGTATCAGTTTCCTTTATGTTTCCATTTTTTTTAAAACTTTGGTTTTCACATCATTGGTCCAATGATATTCTTAGCATCCTCCTGTAGTTTGACATTATTTTCGTTGATCAATTCTCTTCTTCATCTGTGAACATTTGTCCTTATTATTCAGTGTCACAAAAAAAATTGATATATTTTTGTTACAATTTTAAATTCTTTTTTCTTTCTGTTTTTTAAAGTTCTTCTTCTTCTTTGAGAGAAATGCTTATCAAAAAAAACTGGATAGGATAATTGATATTAAATAACAGTTTAGCACTCATTTTTTTGCTTCTATATATATATATTTATAAATTCATGAAGTCAAAGTACCAAATAGAAATATCATCAGAACAATTGCAATTTCAAAAAAATGTTTGATGAAAATTATAGTTATGGTGGTGAAGGAAAAAATGTATGAAGTTGTATGCCAAATTCAGGACTAATAACATTACATTCTTATTATTTTTATCAAGAATTAATAAATATACATTGAAGTAGTAGACCAGTAATATATTCAATGCATGGACGAACATAAGACTTATAAATGTGAAAATAAGAAAAATAATAATTTAAGGAAAACCGTCTAGAAGCATGAACAGTTTTTACCAGCTTTCCTAGCAGCAGAATTTAAAAATTAATTCAATATGATCATTCCACTTCATGTCCAATGGATAATGTTAGAATTTTAATAGGTTATATTTTGAGTCAGTCTTCCTATAAAGTTAATTTAGTTTCTTTTGTGAATAATTCAATTCAAATATATTCATCAGTGTCCTTGGCCATCCCAATACGTCTACAGATATCAGTGTTTCACTTAATCATCCTTTTTATTCACTTCTTTATATAAATTTCCAAAATTTGGTTTAGTATATCTTTGATCTCCAAATCGCATTTTGGGCTCATCCTTTTACTGATGACCCTGCATTCTGTTTTCTTGTAAAATGCTTGAATTCCTTTCTTTCAATAAAATTCATTTGCTACCTTCTGTGTTTTTTGAATTTGTAATTTTTTTCCGTGTCTGAATATCATACTGTGCCATCTATAAAAATTATCTTATATTGGTAAATAAAAATGCATTTATTCATTTTTAATTCTTTAATAGATGAAGATATTATTTTTCTGTAGAATTTTCAGGGCCTCTGCTTTTCCTTGTTATTCAAAAAAATATATGTTTTGAAAAAGTTTTATTCTTTTTCGATCACTGAAATTTATTTTTAAAAAAAGGTTTATTTTACAGAGATCATGAACCATATTTATTTAAACAATGGTACTTTTTAAGCCCCCAAAAAAACCCTTAAATCACAGAAAATAAATTGTAAAATAGTAAATTTTTAAAAAATATCTTAATCTTGTAGGGCCATATTTAGACAGGTCTTTGATATTACAAAAACATAAATTTTTAAAAAAATTGGAGCAAATATGTATCAGTAACCTTTTTTCTGGTCGTTCCTGTCTCTGCGTTGTAATTCATATCATTTAAGTTTAAAATAAATTTCTATCCAATTTTCACATGTAAACCCTTATTTCTTTAATTTATCCCAAAAAATCTTCTTCTCAAAGTGCAGGAAAAAAATTTATAAAGTATCTGCCCAGGGTGAATGCCGCATCATTTACAGTATTTTTATATATTAAGGGGTTCCACTTACCATTTTTCTATATATAACCAGGGTCTTTTGGGGATTTGATTTATTCAAAGAGCACATTGATTTTGTTAATTCAGAGTTGTTATTCTCTTAGACTGGTTAAATCACCAAATATATACATATAAACCCAGTTTGTTTTCATATTTGTCCATTTGAATTTATTTGAAAATTGATATGAATTCTTTAACCTTTCTTTTGCATATAAGTAAATGTAACGGATTCAAACTCGGCTCTCTGATATCATATGTTTCTGAATGTAAATAATGACAGAAAAAAAAAATCATTTTTCAATTCTCTTATATTTAAATTTCAAACTGTATTTATTTTCCTGTTATAATTTATTTTTTTCACAGATATTTTGAAAAACATTTATTTCTAGGCAGGCCTATATTTTGTTTATAGTATTCAGTATAGGAGAAACAAATAAAAACAAATACAAATTAATGAGAGAGTGAAAGAGATCGGAAAAGATCCAATTAATAACCTTTCCCTGGAACACCTTAAAAATAAAATCTTCAAAATGTTATCATAACCCATAAAGCATCGTCCATTCAAATAAAAAGTTGTTTTTTACATTTAATTTTATAGTTCAATATAAACATTTTGGCATTACTTTCATATTTAATATTATTTCAATAATGAATTTCTTTTCCTTGTTTCTTTAGAACAAACCATTAAGCATCGTCTGATTTTAAACTGATTAATGACAATTCCTATCCAAATTCCTGGAATGAAGAAATATCATTATTTACATTATTATATACATAATTCTTCTATTTCAAAAAAAAAAATATCATCTTTTATCGGTGGATAATCTTTTTATTCATGTCTGTTAATGAAAAGATGGCTCATTTTTTTAAAGTAAGAATAAAAAACTTAATAAAATCTAAATCAAATGAAAAAATAAATTTTTGTCAATATTTTCACCAGAAATTAAAGCAAACATACGAATATTTTTTTTTGATAATAAAGAATTTCTAAATATTTCCTTGTCTTTGTATATTTAATTTAATATTTTAAATATGAAATCTGTTGATTATTTATATATATATATATATATATATATATATATATATATATATATAAATATATATACATTAAACATTTGATTAATGGATGAAAAGAAAAAAATATCCTTTGAAATATTTATATTATCAATTATTTATTAATTATAATTTAATCATCTATAAGATAATATATTAAATTTATAGTATATATAAAAAAGTAATTTATTCCTAACAGTTTCTTTTAAATTTGATATTTTTTAATTGAAACCTAAAAAACATATTTTAGATTTTAATGAATATTTCTGATTGAAAAATAAAGAAATTAATAATTTTTGAATATATAACAATGATTTAATATTGAGAATTTTTTTTTTAATTTAACCTTCCTTGAAGCATTTGTGATGTTTCAAATTTTTATTTTCTTGTAAAATTTCTCTATAAATTCTCAATGATGCCAATTGAAATTTGAACTCTTCTCTTTTGGAAAAATCTAATTCAAGAAGACTATAAATTTACAAAATCCATGACATATCTATATATTGTCTAATGGGAGTTTTAGGCATGTCTTAGTCTCGTTCTATATTTTTCCTATATTATTTATTAAGAAAATATGAACATTTTCACATATAAATTTGTTTTGGATTCCAAATTAAAGTATAATTTCTCACAACCTATTTTCAAATCACTTTCAGTCTAATGTTTTACACACTAAACCATCGTATATATAATTTGTCGATGTGTTGTCTTTGCAATTTTTAGTTTTTTTTTACTTTCTTTGTTTGGTTTATTTGTTTATTTGAAATGACTGTAATGATCCAAATTGAATTTTGGAAACTCATCCCAGGATTTCTTGTCCCCAAATAAGCTCAATACATTATTTTCGAATGTCACATTGCGTCTAATTTTTTTTTTTTTTTCTTTTTTAATCATTTTTTAAAGAAGCAAGTATTATTAATTAGTAAGGGAGTTACATTTGATATTCGACTGTAAAAATGAAAAGAAGTTTTAAAATGGTTAACAATAAAAGAACAGGTTTTTAATTAGGAAGACAGAAGATATATATATTTTTTGTACACACACACACACACACACACATAATGTTGTATGGTACCTATGGATGATAATGGAAAAATTTCCTTTTTCCCATAAATACAGTTTAATACTACATGCCAATGGCAAATCTTATGTGTTTGTTCTTGTTTCTAAGTATTATCATTTATAAACCAACCTTCCTGTAGATTCTATTCAATAATTGCTTTTATGATATAAAAAAATATATATTTTAGGCATGTCTGATTGAATAAATTACAAAATATTATATTCTCTGCTTATTTTATCATAATCCTTTCATATTCACAAAATTTTTTCTGTATATTATAATTAAATAAGGCAAAAAATGAACTGTAACAGTGAGAATATATTTAATATATATATATATATATATATATATATATATGTGGTTTTTCAATTTATATTACAATAAACATTCATAAAAAAATTTTAGTAAATTTAATGATATAAAATGGTAAATCCTTTGTTTTACAAGTAGTTAAAATGTTTCATTAAATTTGATTTTGATGAATTTAAACTTAAATTTAATTTAAATTTAAACTGTCAAAGTTTAATTATTTTCCGATGTCATCATAACATTCATCATATATATATATATTAAATAAGTTAATAAACTTTAAAATTTTTTTTTTTTTTTTGTTCTTTTTTTATATCATTAACTTTACTCATCTAAAAAATTTTAACGATTTGTCACGATATATTTTTTATATATATATATATATATATATATATATTATATATATATATATATATATATGTGCAGGTATGTAGAAAAATAGGAAAAAACATGTGAGGTAAATAATCCATTTCTTTAGTATTTTTTTTTATTTTATTTTAAAAACATTGCTCCATACATAAGTAGAGCTTAGATTATAATTATTTTAAAAAAAATATGATTCCTTCGCTACATAAGAGTTTTCATGTTTCAAAAACGAGAGCTGAAACCATCAATTAAAATTAAATTGAATTAAAGTAACAAGCCCTGTTTCATCCTCAAGGGAAAATCAGCTTCCTGAATTTTTCACTTGAGAATGAAACAGGGCTTGTTACTTTAATTCACTTAAATTCATGCATTCGAATCACCAAGAAGGAAAAGCTCATCAGAGAAATTGGCAAAAAACGTTTTATTTTCTCTATAAATTTGCAAAAGGTTAAGTTTTGTTTGTTGTTTGTCCCTACCTTACATTAGTAGAACAAAACAGTCTGGCCCAAACTGCTAAAAATTCAGTCATAAATAAAAAAAGAAATCCTACAGTGTTCATAATAGTAAGCATTGTTGTTGTCTGCTATTTCACATTCCTACAAAGATTCCAAGGAGGAAAGCGCATCAGAGAAACTGCCATGAAAAATAGTCTACTACTAGTATTTAGTCACCCCACCACGAGAGTATCATGTGGCACAAGGCCGGTTTAACGTAGTCTACTACTGCTTGCACAATCATCATAGTATAAGATAGGCTTAATTTCTTGTTGAGATTTTTTTAAAAATATATTACAGCTAACTCCATATATGAGGACTGATCAAAAAGTATCAGGTCTGGCGTTATAAAAAGAAAACTAAATCTCATTTTGGCATTTAATTTCCTTCAAGGTAGTCCCCTTTTAAAGCTGTACACTTTATCCAGCATTTTTCCATTAATGGAAGCATTCCCTTCAATTTTTTTTTGGGAGCTTTTCAAGGTGCCTCAAGAATTCTCTTGGATTTCCTCAATGTCTTGAAGTCTTGTTCCTTTCAAGAGGGATTTGATTTTTGAATAGTTAAAGTTACAATTGGGTGAGATCTGGGGAATATGGTGGTTGTTGGACTTAGAGAATGTTTTTTGGAAAAAACTGCTGAAAACCATGGTGTTGTCCCATAACCAATAAATAAACAGGCATTCCTTCCAAAAATAAAAATTTCATAAACAGCAAAAATTAAGCAAGAATGTTATAACTTTGCAAACAGTGTGAAGAAACAAGGTCAATCTGTGCCAAGATTATATCACTGTTGTTTTTTTTTGGTTACCACAGCAACAGTCACAATACTTTTTGATCAGACCTCGTATATATGTTGCCAACTTCTTAGAGTCTGGTATTGAACTGTATTCCATTTGACTTTCAGTCCAATGTTTTACTCACTAAACCATTGTGTATATAATTTTTCAATGTGTGGTCTTTGTCTGAATTTTTTTTTTCTTTCGCTTTCTTTGTGTGGTTTATTTGATTATTTGAAATCAAATCTCTCGAAGGTTTGAGGAAAAGAGATTCTTTTAAGTCTTCTGGGGAAAGAAAAAAATGTGTGTTTCTGTCGAGAGGGTAACAGAACACTAAAATTTCATTTATTTTTTTTTTTTTCTTGAAAATTTATTTTATTATCTTTTCATTTGTGGTTGGAATTTCCTGGTTGTGTGTTTTCCATAACAAAAGGAAAGAATTGGTAAAATTCCGGAAATATTTATTTTTCTTTTTTTGGCCACCCTCCAACTACCTGCACCAGTCAAAGAACTTTTCAAAATCTCAAATGGAAAAAAAAAACAAAACAGAAGACAAAAAATTTTTTGTGTTCTCCTTTTTGGATTGTTGCATACAAAAGAGATACATTGATAAAATTCAATTAAATTACATTCAATAAAGTATCAAATATATATATTATATATATATATATATATATATATATATATATATAAAAAACTGTTTTTAGGAAAATTGTTTTATTAAAACCCTCAATGCAAAATTTTGAACATTCAATAAAAAATAAAGTTGCATGATGAAAATATTATCTTTTTAAATATATATATATATATATATATATATATATATATATATTTTAAATCATCTTTGGACCAAAAAATATATTAACAATTTTGAATGTCAAGAAAATACTTAGTATTCTACTGTCATGGCCTTGTCAGGTCGAGACTTTTATATGGATGTCATGCATGACACCAAACTCTAATCAATGATAAAAATGGCTTTGAACACATGAACTCTGTGGACTTGCATGATAGAATCACAGAAAGCTGTGCCAAATAGGCGAAACAATATCACTTGAGCTTTGAACAGAATTAACAATTATAATGTACAGCACATGTAACACGAAGAGAAAATAATGACACAATCAAAACATTGACATTCCACACTACTTGAAACAAAAGGTTAGAAAGGAAACTCATCAATACTGGGAAGAGTGATAGCTGTTTTTTTTTTTTTTAAAAATCCTTTCACCCTAAGCAAAGTGGGAATGCCACAAGTGCACAGGGGTTTACAGGGAGTGAAAGTGAAAGAGAAATCTGGCAATAGGGAGGACTGAGGAAAGGACAAAAGACGAACAGGATTCAGGAAGAGGACGATTGAAATTTTGGAAGATTGTAGTTTTCAGGGAAGCAAGTAAATGGAAGGGAGTTAGACAGGTGGGAAGTGCAAAAAAAAAGAATCTGTTGGAGTAGAAGTGGCAGATGCATTTAGCTGTTTCAACATTAAAATGGTGTGACTTAGTTGTCAACTTACTAGTGCACTTAAATTCATGTAGTCGGGGCAAAATGGAAAAAAGCTCGTCAGAGCAGTTGCTATGAAAATATTTGTAGAAATGACAGAGTGAAGCCACATTGGTGATAAAGTGATTGAAGTTGAGATGCCAGGTCAGGATTGATTACATTGCAGATCCTTCTTTTGGTTTTGTCAAGAATCTCAAGATGTACAGCAGGAGCACCAGACCAAATATGATAACAGTATTCAATGCATGGATGAATGGTAGATTTGTAAATGTGCAAGATGGACACTAATAAATTAATGTTATAATAATTCAGAATAATAATAGAATTTCTATTTCCCCTTGCTATTTATTATAATTATTTATATATATAGTTAATCTACACCCCTGCCAAGTTAGCTTTGGGTCAAAATGCAAAGTATTCTATCATATCTAAGGATTTTGTCGTCAGAGTTAGTTCAAGCTGCAGATTTGAATTGATACACAAATATTAGAATTTCCTTTTGAAAAATAGAGCAAAAGAAAATAAAAGAGAGGATACACTGGAATATTCTCCATACAGGAGATTATGTTTGAAAATTGGCGTTGTAAAAAAAATTATTTTTTTTTTTTCGAAACATTTGTGTCAAAAAGTTTGTAAAAACATAATAATTATTTACTGTTTCATCCTTTTTTGCTACTACTATAAAAAAAAAACAATATTTTCTTATTTTATAAATAATTATAGTTTTTTTGATATCAAATTCCATTTAGGAGATTAGATATTTCAAAAAAAGTGTTCAGCTCTTTTTTTTTTTTTCTCTAATGATTTTCCTATCTTAATACTTTGCTTACTTTATAAAAAGCATGAGGAGCTGTCCAGCATTCACTTCCATATAGGAGATTAGATATTACATAGCAGTTCAGCACTTTTTTCTTTGTTTTTAAACACATTTTCCTATCTCTTAATACTTTGCTTAGTTTATGAAAGGCATGAGGAGATTGTCATGCATTCACTGCCATATAGGAGATTAGATATTATATAGCAGTTCAGCTCTCTTTTCTTTGTATCTAATGACATTTTTCTATCTTAATACTTTGCTTAGTTTATAAAAGGCATGAAGAGATTGTCCAGCATTTACTTCCATATAGGAGATTAGATATAACATAGCAGTTCAGCAGTCTTTTCTTTGTTTCTAACAACATTTTCCTATCTCTTAATACTTTGCTTAGTTTATGAAAGGCATGAGAAGTTTGTCATGCATACATAGCAGTTCAGACCCTTTTCTTTGTTTCTAACCACATTTTGCTATCTCTTAATACTTTGCTTAGGTTATGAAAGACCTGAGGTTATTGTTTTTTGTTTGTTTTCATGGGCTTTTGAGTTAATGCAATCATGCAGAGTTTTTTTTTCTAATTGCTTATTTACTTTAGTATTTTATTTTTCTAATGCCGTTATTCTTTTCTACTTCCAGAATTCTATCAGGCATAACCTTTCATTGAATAAGTGTTTCCTAAAAGTGCCACGGTCTAAGGATGATCCTGGAAAGGTAAGGGAAATTTAACATTGTCTTTTTTTTTTTCTCTTTGATGTTCCCAATTTTATGAACTTTTTTCTCGTTTTTCTTAATCATAAATCGTTCCACCAGACTCTACTTTTCCATTGCAGCTATCATCTAGATTTTATAAGCATTTGTTACATTGGCCTTACATCAAACTGTCTTTCACATGGAAATACAAATAGTTATGGAGGTGTTAAAATAAGTCCGTAATATAACGATAAATAGCAGAGCATCTATTTTTCACAAGAAATATTTTTCAACATGATTTTCTTCCTTGTTATTGCACTTAATTCAGTAATTTAATGTATTTAATTACATCTCTCTCTATAACAGGCAGGATGTATGTGTGTGTGTGTAACGAATGCACGGCCGCAATTTTTGACGGATTTGCACCAAAATTTACATGCACATGCTCCAAGTTAGCAGGAAGGCCAAAACCAACCTTGTATTTACCAACTCCCATTGATAGTGGAAATAATTGATTTTTTCATGCTTCTACGGCAGTTTTCTTGTAGTTTGTGGCCATTTTGTACTGGCTAGAGTGAGAGTCAATAGCTGGCTGCCACAAATAGGCAGGAAGATTCTATTGGCCAGCATGAGAGCCAACAGCTGACTGACATGAATGTTAACTAGCATGCTAGCATGCAAAAAAAATTGATAGCTGCATTTGTCACAAGTGGAAAAAATTTAAATCTGCATGGCACTTTACTCCATTTGGCTCATTCGTTTGCTTAAACTCAATGTTGATTCTGATTCCGCAGAACTGGGTTGGGTGTGAAAAAGTATTTGTTGTTAACATTCTTTTTCCATTCGGTTTTTCTAGTTACGAGTCCTTTTTTAAAGCTGATAGTTTTATGTTCATTTTGTTTAGTTCTTTTTTCGTAACAGATTTAATGTTTAGTATAGAGATTAGAAAAAATTCGCAGTGTGAGATAGGCAAGTGTTTGGGCCACCCACCTTCTCATCAGAATGGACTGATCTCTCTACTACTAATAGGACAGTTCTATAGAGTTCTGAAAGATCAGGTGACCATCACACTTCCGTCTCTCTACCGGAAGATACAGTTGGACTTTATACTCTTTCTGATTGTTACTGACTAACCTGGGTTCGTTTGACTACTAATCTCTCTGTTGTAAATACCTCTTCAGATATACCAGTATTTTTCCCTACGTATGTGTTTGTCCTTATTTCAATACACGCACGGGGAAACACTCAACATCTCAACAGCAAGAAGTAAGGCATGTAGCAATATCAGCACGGGCAAAAGGCACTCTTTTAAAGGCAAGGAAGGGCAAAAATATTTTAAGTCAAGTTGATAGCGATTGCTGTATGAGTTGTATGATTTTTGAATCAAGCACGGGCAATGCCGGGCCATGCTGCTAGTTAGATATAGAATTGTTTTTATCTGTCAGTAATGCTTACCTGTATTTTTGACCATTGACAATAACTGTTTTTTTTTGTTTTTTTTTAAAATATTTTTACTGCATTTCTATAGTAAAATCTTTCACAGTACATTTCAATAGAAAATACTTTCTATCTGTTTCTGCAGCAAAACCATGTGTAATTTCTTTAAACCTAATCTCTCAGTATTGCTTAGTTAAATTCCTGATCAGCATTTTTCAATCTTCTCAGTGCATTTCTGCAAGAAAATTTTTCACAATAGATATTTCTATCATAAAAACATAAATAATTTCTCATAGCCTATGGGTTTACCTAAGTTCCTGACCACTAACAATACCTTTTTCCATATTTTCCATGCAATTTTATAGAAAATCTTTTAAAGTGCATTCTACACTAAAATCATGAGTAATTTCTTTTAGCCTGTTCTTTCAGTTATGCTTACTGTTGTGGTGTCCTCCCTCTAAAGAGTCTATGTTGGACTCTTCTGCCTACTACAAAATTAGTAGGAGAGATGGCCTTGGGGGAACAGTTGAATAGATTGAATGCTGGGTCTACCGACACACACTCACTAGAGTAATACTCCAGTGAGTGTGTGTCGAGTGTGTGAGTATTACTAGTGTAATACTCTTCTGTTGAATACATGATATATCCGTAACATTTGTTTTGTTATTTCTTTAACCATTTACTTGGTCACAACACTTACTTAATTTCCTGACCACTGATAATACCTTTCTAATACTGCCATATTTGAACAGGAACTGCACATTCTTCAGTTTCCAGTTTTGATAGAGTCTAAAAGCATTTCCCTGTACATTAGGGGGTGACAGATTATGTTCCAACTTACAATCCCTTTCTCGCAGATTGCAAGCCTCTTGTTACTCTATCGCTAATTTCATGGAAAATGCTCAAACAAACCACATTACTTAGTTCCATGTAATGAAATAGAAGATCACCTACCTTGAAAAAGAGTTTGTGTATTGTGCCGAAGGAAAATTAAAGGTAAATTGTTAGCAAAAAAATCTGTTACTTGAAGAATCAGAGAAACAATGCTACCATTTTTTTCCTTCTGATCTTGCATGACCAATCAAAAAAATTGCTCAGTGAATAAAGGCTGTTACTTTTTGGCTTACCAAGGAGATGGATTTGGAGCTTGGTGAGTGAAAGAGCATTTCCGCTATTTCAAGGGGAAGGTTGGATTTCTGACCCCGTTTTCATTACTATGTTGCCTGCTGGACTGTTTACAACAGGTCTGTGATTGAAGTTAATGTTGGCACATGGATTTTTTTTTGTTTCTACTAACCCCATTGGTTGAAACCAAAACATTCCTCCAGTCCAAAACTTCATATCTAGAACACTTTTGTAATGCCCATTTGTAGGAGAGACTTTGTAAATCACAAATACAATAATAGTAACACTTTCAAACAATACTCAGTCAGACACTGCTAATTCCCAAATATCTTTCCTTTACCTGTCACGTGATCTAATCATTTCAAGATGAGGTCGACTGTGCTTACTCTCTGACGATCCGTGTTCAGACCCAAGTGTTCAGCAGTGACACTTCATTCCTATATAACAGACACCCTCATTCCGTCTGTATTACATTGGTGAGAAGTGCCACCCAAGCAGCTTCTCCCCATGAAAATGCTGCTCTGTGGAAAGGACTTCCAAGAGGATGTTTTGCAAATCTCTACAATCTTAACCTGTTCATGTCTAGATTTAAGCATTATCTTTTCCACATATCCCTATAAACTGTGCTTCTTACTCTATAACCCTCTACCTCAAGTGGCCCTTGGGCCTTGTACAGGGTAAAAATTACTGTAAAAAAAGTAAATAAAGAAAGATTGTTTATTTAATCTATTGTTTTCGTTGCTACTGTAATATGATATCTACCATCTATTTTCTACAATAGTGTGATATCTACTGTCCTTTTTCTACTATAGTATGATATCCACTATACATTTTCTACTAGAATAATGATATCCACAATTCCTTTTTGAAATATAGTATGATATCTACTATTCATTTTTCTTACTATAGTATGATATCCACTATTCATTTTCTACTATAGTATGATATCCACTATTCATTTTTTACTATAGTATGATATCCACTATTCATTTTTTACTATAGTATGATTTTTACCAACTCCTGGAAGTATGAAATATGTTAGGGTTAAAGGCAGTGAACATTGAACTGGTTATGTATGAAAAATCATTAACAATTTTTTATAGAAAAAATATGATATTCACTATTCATTTTCTACTGTAGTAATGACATCAACTATTCATTTTTTATTATAGTATGATATATATTATTCATTTTCTACTATAGAATGATATTCACTATTCATTTTCTACTATAGAATGATATTCACTATTCATTTTTTACTATAGAATGATATTCACTATTCATTTTTTACTATATTATGATATCAGCTATTCATTTTTTACTATAGTAATGATATCTGCTATTCATTTTCTACGATAATAATGATATCCACTATTCCTTTTTAAAATATAGTCTGAAATCCACTATTCATTTTCTAGTATAGTAATGATATCTAGTATTCATTTTTTACTAGAATAATGATATCCATTATTCATTTTCTACTATAGTAATGATATCTACTATTTATTTTTTACTAGAATATGATGTTTACCAACTGTTGGAAGTATGAAATATGTTAGGGTTAGGGTTAAAGGTAGTGAACAGTGAACTGGTAATGTATTAAAAGTCACTAACAATTTTTTATAAAAAAAAAAAATTCAAAAAAATTATCAAATTGTGATTTTAATATTTGTCAACTGATTTGGTATCCTTTAAAAATACTATAAATATATCATTGTTTTTCCTGAGCATTTTCCAGCAATAATGAGTGCATCTTCATTGACGGTAGGTTGCAAATGTCTTGTTAGATATCATACTCTAGTAGCACCTTGTCTTTTTTATATGTTCCATATTGATGGCATATAAAACCCAACTTTGTTTCCAACAATGGATCCTTTATGACAATTGAAAATTACCAGCTCAGTTGTTTGATCATGATGAAGCACCCAAACACATTCAAAATCTGAAATTGCACCAAACAAAGATTATGGTGACTCTTTCATGGTCTGCTTTTTGCATTATACATCACAGTTTACTGGAATCTAACCACAGCTTCACCGCTGAAGTTTAGTGCCAGCAACTGGATGAAATGCACATTCTGTTAAGCAAAATATGACTGACACTGGTAAGGTAAAATTCTGCAACATGTTCCCAGGCTCACACTGCAGAAGCTCACCAACTTGGGATACAAGACTTTGCCACACCCACCATATTCCCATGATCTCTCACCATCTGACGATGAATTTTTCAAGTGTCTTGACAATTTTTTAAGCCAAAAAACATTTCGTTGCAAAGATGCAGAAAATGCATTCAAAGATTTCTTAGCATGAAAACCTTTAGTTATATTGTAATGGCATTGTTGTGTAGGAACCTACCACCCCTCTTGAAGATGAACTCGTCTACAGACAAGGACATTAAATAGTGGCATGTCAAAAAACAGTGTATCTGGTGTTTCTGAGCTGATTTATTATAGACTACTCAAATTTCTGTACCAACCTATAAAATAAACCCCATTTTATTATTTTCATGGTAAGTTGGTATCTTTCTATTAAATTAACATCTATAACAATAAAATCAGCTTGAGAACTGACCGTCTACACTGTTTTTGACATGCCACTATTTAACGTCCTTGTTTGTAGACGAGTTCATCTTCAAGAGGGGTGGTAGGTTCCTACACAACAGGCATAAATAACATTGTAACTTGTTGGCAGAATTGTATACATGTTCAGGGTTCCTATTTTGAATCATTTAAATACTGTTAAATAAAAGTAAATGTTGATTTTAAAATCAGGCTTTTGTTCTGAACAACCTAATATTACCATCTGGTGAAAACATTTCTATAAAAGAATTTGATATACTCTCAGATAATACAAGAAGCTGGTAGTTAAACACAACTATTATTCCTGTACATCTATTTATGTATGTAAATTACTCTTCAGTAGTTTGTAACACATTTATTTATCATCTCTCAGTTGCATCTCTGTCTTTGGGCAGAGTGCAACTGAGAAAAATTATACTGAGAGGTGCCCAGCCCTGGGGAACAGCTACCCGAGGCCACACCCTCTCATTGCACCAGAGAGAGTGATCGGTGCTTGCACTGAGGTCAGTGCAACCAACATTTGCAGGGGCTTGGGCAATTTTTGTTCCTAGTCTGGGTGTATGCACTCAGACTCTCCACATTAAACTGACCTTGTGTCACAACCTGACCTTGTAGGGAGTTAAATATTAATTTATCTATCTATCTATTCAAGTCTATTCTTATCTACTATCTATCTATCAATCTCAGTCCATTCATATCTATCTAGCTATAATGAAATGTTATTTTTAA
>CAHIKZ030001964.1:700000-715000 GCA_903632075.3 Acanthosepion pharaonis | reverse complement strand
TATTTGTTAAGCAGCCTGTATTACATTTATTGACCAACGCATTTGGGTAAATCTAATAGAATATGTGTCTTCTGGCTGGGATTGAACCGACATCTTCCTTTTTAGGAGAAACTACTGCTTGAAATGCTGTGCTTTACCACTTGACTATGAAGGACGTTTTCAGATCATTTTCACAAAAGCCTATATCTGTTCAGTTCTGTATCCTAAATGTAAACAAAGCAGTTTCTAAAGAATTAATGCATTTTAGTTTTAACTTGACATTTTTATTACTTCAGGTGTTATTATAGTGGATACGTGTTATTTGTTAAAAATGTATATTATATAAAGTAAAACAAAAAAAATGTGTTCTTTTGGTAGGGATTGAACCTGCATCATTCTCTTTTCATTTATAACATTTGCTTTGGCATTTTGCTTTACCATCAAACCAGAAGGGCTTACCATCAAACCCTCTTCAAGAGAAAATCTAAAGGTGCCTTGCCATTTTTGATATATATATATATATATATATATATATATATATATATATATATATATATATATATATATATTTATATTTTTAAAGTAAAATTGTCCAATTGTTGGATTAAGCTTCGGAACGTTGTATCTTAGAAATGATTAAAGATATCTTACTGGAATTCTCCAAGGTTTTTATAACACTACTGGATTCTATTTTGAGCTATAAGAATGTATAATTACCCTCAAAGCTTAACAGAAGAATCGTGATGAAATCGATCATAAATGAAAATGACATGTTCATCATTAATTACTCATAGCTAAGGATTGGAATCTTATGAAGGATTGAAATACAGTTCAAATGGAAGCTTAAATAACGGTATTTATTTCTAATTGATAAGAACAATTTGGGCACAAGTCCAAATTGTTAGGCATCAAGAGTTGCTCCATCTTTGGCAATGATATCCACAATCCTCTTTCTGAATGCCCCACAAAATGGATAAATGTCTTATCTGAAAACTTGGAAAAAAGAAACTCAATTAGTTTAGTGGTTTTTTTTTTTTTTTTTGTAGATATTAAACATTTTATGTATATTTGGACAATTATGATGTTATGCGATTTGGAAATTTTGTTGTTATAATATGATATATATATATATATATATATATATATATATATAAATGCGTTAAATGGATATAGATCTGACAGAATGAAAGAAAAATTTTGAAAAAAACAAACAAAAATCCTTAAATGCAATTATGTTGTTTAAAATGAATGAAATGTCGACGTCTGACGTTTCGGTTTAATAAACCTTTTTCAAGACAATATTCATTAAAAATACAATTCAGTTCAATTTGACAAAGACGATGGACATAAAAAACAAGTCTTATCCAAAACAGATAACTGAAAATTTTTTTTTTTTTTTTTTGAATATCAGAGATAGAGCTAACATATTTGATTGGATAGATGTGAACGCATTGACCTTAAACGCTTTTTTTTATCATCAGACAATTTTCAACGTTCCCAGGTCACAAACTCACAACTATCCAACAAATATGAACATATATATATATATATATATATATATATATATATATATTTCAAATTTTAAAAACTTTTTTATATTGTAGATTTGGAATGTTTGAGTAGACATCTTATCATTTTTAAACAGTGTAAATTAAATCTACTGGTTTGCAGATTCAAGGGACTTTATAAAATGAGTACTCCAGCAGGGTTTGAACTTGATCACAGCATCTATCAAAGAGATGAAATGGTCTACGAGTTATCTGCCCTTGGTTTAAGTAATTTGTTAAAGTTATGACATCTATCAGAGAGATGCAATTTAAATTTTTATTATTGCATTATTCCAAAATTTTAACACATCAGCAGATAGCTATTAATGTCAACAGCTTAACACAAATAGTTATTAATTAAAATAATTAGTAATTAATGTATAATATTATCTTTAACTACATGTACAAGAAAGTTGTTTTTGATAATATATTTTATATAATATATATATATATATAAATATACATTTCATTTCCATATCTTCTAGTTATCTTATCTCAAACTCTCTCTCTATATATATATGTTATCTCACTAAATAGATCTCTCTCTTCTATATATATATATTTCTCTCTATCTATATATATATAAATTCTCTATATATATATATATTTTCTCTCTCTTTATATATATATATATATTTTCTCTCTCTCTCTCTCTCTCTATATATATATATATATATATATAAACATGCACATATAAATATATACACACTTCCATATCTTAGCTATATATAAGCTTCCATATTTTATCAATATATAGCAAAAAAATATCATCCTTGAAAATGGCTAAAAGATTAGCCAAAAGTGCTTGGACATACAGAACATTCAGACATTATGTCCAGAAACAAAACAAAAAAATTATACAAACAAAAGAAAACTAAATAAAAAAGAACAAACTTAATCACTGTATCTTGCAAGTTGTCTTTAATGAAACTTGTATAAAAGTGTGGTTGTTGCCCAAATACACAATTTCCATATCTTATCTATCTATATACACATCCCTATCTCTCTCTCATATAACAATCCTTTGTTCATTGATAAAAATGGGGTTTCATGCAAATAAAGGTTTATTAAATAGAAGAGAACCAATTTCTTAGCCAATAAATTTTGTTATTTCTTTTTTATTATTTTCGGCCAATCTAATTTGGTTAATTTTATAACAAACGTCTCTGAGGCATAATCATACATTAGGCTTCATTTATTTATTACTTTTTTATTTTCATTAATTGTCCAGTGTTTCCTTTTTGCTTTTTTGGCAGTTCAGTTGTTTTTGTTTTACTGGTCTGAGTTTGTTGTTGCAAAGAGAATGAAAGTGATTTATTGTAAAATGCTTAATTCGAGAAAGATAAAAAGAGACTGAAATTTTCAAATGCGAGCGTGTATGATCAGCTTAATGAGTATGAATAAATGGATAGCAGAACAAGAAGAAAGAGAGTAAAGGAATGAAAATTACATTAGGCAACAAAAGGGAGGACGTTGTGGAGGGCCATGATCGCCTGTGTTCTGAGAGGACATAGCAAATAAAAGAAGTGAATGTACAGCTTGAAAAGAGACAAAGAGATATTATAAAAGGTCAAAAGTTACCTAGAGCAGTAAAACATAGGAAGTTGTGAAGAGCTATGATCAGCTACTTCCTGAGGGAACATGGCACATGAAAGAAGAAAAGAAGTTAATGTATCACAAAACAATGAGAAAAAACTGGAAGTTGTGAAGAGCCATGATCACACATGTCCTGAAGGGACATGAAACATAAAAGAACTGAACTGATGACAGAACAAAGAGAGATGATAAATAGGCAAAAGTTAGAGAAACAAAAGAAAGGAAGTTGTGGAGAGCCATGATCGCTTCTATTTTGAAGGGATATGGCTTATAAAAAAATGCAGAACAAAAGCAATGGGCAATGGTAAAGGATCAAAAGTTACTTAGAGAAATAAAAGAAAGGAAATTGTGGAGAACCTTGATCCCACATATCCTGAAAGGAACCATGATCACACATGTTCTGACACAGGAATCTAAAAATATATTAGAAAAGGGTAATGACCAGGGTGTTGAAGGGACAGTCAGGAAGAAACATTGATTAGAGCTGCAAGAGATAGGAAGTTAGGGAGAGCCATGATCATTCATTTCCTGAAGAGACACTGTACTGAAGATAAAAGCTGAAAGGAAAATTTGCAAATTTTTATTTTGGAAGTGTTTTAACAGACGATGGAAAATGTGACAATGAAATGCAAAAGTGTATTGGAATATCAAAAGTGATCTTCCAGAAGCCAAGCAAAATAATAAGAGACAGGAAAATTTTGTTAGAAACAAAGAAAAGAACATGGAACTGTTACATAATATCACTCCTTCCATATGGCAGTGAATCCTATAGCATTTCCACACAAATCAAGAAGAAATTTAAAACAAGAGAGATGTGCTTCTACAGAAGGATGCTGAGAATACCATTGTCTGATTTTTAAGCATAATTGTCCTTTTAATTCCCATTTGTTTAAAACTGCTACATTTCTGATATGTTCCATCTATTGTATTCTTGACATCTCTCTGTAGAATCACGTCATCTGTCACTCTGAGTCTCTTCTTCATCTATAAGAAAATTGTGCAACATTCACTGCCATGTCAGAAGACAGAGATAGCATCATTGTTTGACATGCGTTTTCTTTGTTTCCAATGAAATTTTCCAATTTTCTTAATACTTGCTTATTTTCTGGAAGGTATCTTTCAATTTTGAACTTCTGTATCATATTTTCTATTATTTGTCACAAGCCCACCTGGAAAAAGATTTTTTTACCTGCTTGATTTTTACCCTTCAACATTCAGCATGCTCAAACCTGCCCTGTAAATATTGGCTCTTAAAGTTTCACTCGTTGCGTGACTTCCTGTGTTATTTCTGATTATGCCATCATATATTATGGTGTAGTATACACAGGGTGGGTTATGGCAAGTTGAATATTGAGAAGTGATATTTACAGGGCAGGTTTGTGCAGGTTGAATGCTGAATAGCAAAAATCAAGCTTGCAACAATTCATTCTCACTTCTCAGTTAGTCATTGTTTATTTATGAGAAAATGGCTCTCCACAGTTTCTTTTCTTAAGGGCTAATGCTTAGTTTACCTTACAACCTCCAGATTTCTAATTTGTTCTGGTTGGGTGGTTGGAGAAAGTGTGTATGGAAATAGGCTAGGTTTTTATGTACATGTTTTTGTCCAGACCAGATTACTTATATATATATATATATATATATATATATATATAAATATATATATTTTCAGGTAATTTCCAGTGTTTATACATGTCCAAGTGGATCCTAATAATATAAAATATTAAAACTGATCCACAAAAAGCTCAATGTATTTATTATAACATCGAATATATTTTTATTTTTAAAGAGAATTAAAAAAATTTGATCCATGAGGTAATTTAAGATTTCTCTTGTTTGAATATATATATATATATATATATATATATATATATATATATATATATAAAATAAATAGAATTATTTAAATAAAACAATCAATTTGTTGACTATAAAAAAAAATAAAAATTTGATCAGTACAAAAAATATTTATTAAATATTAATTTTTAACCACAAGACAAAAATGAAGTATGGAAATTAAGATTTTAAGTCCAGAATTTCCAGGCATGCATGTCTTTCATCAGCGGTGCAAGAATTAAACAGAGAAACAGGGAAGACTTGCCAACTGTTGTCCTTGTGGCTGGTATGACTGCTTGTGTAGATGGTATTATTAGTAAAAATCCAATTTCTGTTTGATTTATCACTGTGCAAAACTTCTTGTCAAAAAAAAAAAAAAAATCATTACATATATGTAAATAATACCAATTAGTCATTGGTAGGGAAGAGATGAATATATAAATATATTCATGAAATAAATTATAACCAAAATGGACTTTTAAGGATTTTCTTGACTTATATATATATACACACACACACATATATATATATATATATATATATATATATATATATTGCTTTAAAAAGAACTTCAGACATTTTTTATATAATTTTCCTTCAGAATTCTATCGGCCGACACTTCTTCAGAAGGGGCTTGACTTGGAACAAGTCAGAAAGTAATATTCACTAGAACTAAACAGTAGAAATAGGAGGGAAACTTAATTTCAGAACTCATTATATATATATATATATATATATATATAATAGGTGTGGCAAAAATAATGCCCATTTTTTTATTAATTTTTTGTTGAACAAAAAATAAAACGGTATTAAGAAAAAAAAGTAAAATATTGTCACATGAAAATAACATGATTGAACATGTTCAAAAAACTCCCACTTCATGTTTAATAAATTGCTGAACCCTATCAGCAAAACCTCTACAACCAATTTGACATGTTTCTACATTAATTTTAGAAAACTTATCAGAAATTGTTTATTTCAATTCAGGAATTGTTTTCAGTTTGAGCCTGTAAACAAGATCTTTCAGTATGCCCAACAAGAAAAGTATGCTGGTGTTAGGTAAGGTGATAATAATGGACCCTCAATTATTCCATGTCGTCCTATCCACCTAAACTCAAAATTAAGATTTAACCATTCACGAATGCGTAAGGCAGAGTGGAGCGGTACTCCATCCTATTGTAATTAAATATCATTTTGATTTCTAACTCTTGGACGAAATTAAGTTTGCAGCATATGTAAATAATTATCTTGATTAACATTACCATCTCAGAATATCAGCTCAAAAAAAGGGTGTTACTTTTTTTTTGTGTATATATATATATATGTAGAGAGAGAGAGAGTAAGGTAAAAAATCCGTTGGTATATAATCCATGTGGATCCTAGTAATATAAGAATATTAGAATTGATCCACAAAAAAGAACTCAATGTATTTTATTTATACAGAGCAATATAATTAATAATCATGAAAATCCTTTCATGAAAATATCAGCAGATGTATTTCACAATCTTTGGTCATCTGTTTTTTCATTTGGAATTTGAAATGAAGTAATACTCTGTATTAGCTGTTTTCAGCAAGTTAAGGTTGAGGTTGACCTTATAGCATCCAATATCAATTCCTCACAGTTAACTGCTACATCCTGCCTCCTCTAACCTTAAAAACATGAAGTTCATTCCAAACTGGGGTTGAAAAAACAGATGACCACTTTTGTCATCTGCTGAAATTTCATTATTAAAATATGAATGTTAAAAGAATTTTGTTTGATTGATTATTATATATATATATATATATATATATATATATATATATTTGATTCTTTTTTTTGTGCTATATTTATTGGATAAAGTGCTCAATACCAAAGATAGAGCATATGTAAATATAAATATAAAAATGAACATTTTAACAAAAACAGTTTCATGCTAGATGCAATTTTTTTTCTTATTGTTGTACAGTATGAAACAGCCTGTTTCCTCTGAGTGTTGACTTCAATGTTCACTTTTGTGTGTGTATATATATATATATATATATATATATATATATATATATATATATATATTTATAATTATTTTATTAATTTAAATTAATTGTTTATATACTGCTTTTCAGCAATGCTGAAGTGGTAAAGCATCTTACCTCTCATGACCTACTCTCTGACAAACAATATGGCTTCCATTTCACCCAGTCTACTGCTGACGTGCCATCACTGAATTTGTATATCTAGCTCTTGATATTAACTGTGAAGCTTGTGCTGTGTCTCTAGATATCTCAGAGGTGTTTGACAGGGTTTGACCTTCTATGTAAGCATCATGACTATAGTATTACAGAACAATTGTTTGATTTAATCCAGTCATTCCTATCAAATCGTGAAATGAAGGTCATTCTGAATAGGCTCGCTTCCAGATCCTTTCACAAAAACAATTGTTGACCACCACCACAAGGCTCTATCCTGAGTTCTACACTGTTTCTGATTTTCATCAATGATCTTCCTGATGTCATCTGTTCCCAAGTAGGCATTTATGCAGATGACACTACCTTTTACTCCTGTCTCAATAGCAAGACTGTCAGTGTTGACAAAGTTAACCTGGAGGCTGTTCTTAAAAAGAACCTCCAATCATTTCTTGCCCAACTTAACACTGGGACAGAAAATGGTTTGTAAATTGTAATGCTCCAAAATTAAACTGCTCTCATTTAACCATCATCGAAAAACTTTCCCATCTGCTATCAACATAGCTGAAGCTAGACTTGTGAAGTGTATCTCACTGCCCCTTCTTGGCTGCACATTTTCAACTGACTTGAAGTGGAAAAACTATATTGAATCAATAGCTGCATCTACTGCAAGGAATGTTGGTTAATTGTGTTGTGCCAGATGGTTTTTCTCATCTGTCTATCTTACACATTTACAAATCTACCATTTGCTTATGCATTGAATACTGTTGCCATATCTGGTCTGGTGCATCTGCTATTCATCTGGAGGTTCTTGACAAAATCCAAAGAAGTATCTGGAATGTAATCGATCCTGACTTGGCATTTTGACTTCAGTCACTTTCTCGCCAACATGAAATGTCTTCCTTCTGTCTTTTCTACAAATGTTTTCATGGCAACTGCTCTGATGAGCTTTTTTCCTGGTGCTTTGACTACATCAATTTAAGCATGCTACTAGATTGGCATTTAGGTCCCAACCTTTTACTGTTGAAATAGTTAAATGTAACCAACACTTCTTTTCCAAAAGTTTCTTCTTTCATACTTCCCATCAAAGGAATTCTCTTTTGTTTACTTGCTTCCCTGAAAACTACAATCTTTAAAAATTTAAATGCAACATCATTTGCCATCTTCTGTGTTTTGAACCCCATTCATTTTTCCTTTCCTCAATCCCCCTATAGTCCATTTTTTCTCTCTTTTTCACTCTCTGTAACCCCCTGCATACTAGTGACATTCCTGCCTTGCTTGGGGTTAAATGAAAAAAAAAAAAAACAAAAATAATATATTTGTTCTGAAAACAAAAATACATAATTCATAATCCTACCCTCTGACACTCTATCAACAAAATTTGAAAACAAATTACTTATCCCCAACACTAACATCTTTACCAACACTCTCAGAGATATAGGAAGAAAAATAGATCTAACACTACATCAGATGCTGGGATTTATAACATAAAATGTCTACAATGTAGGAAGAGCTAAATTGGCGAAACATCTTGGAATCTAAAAGGCTACATCTACGAACATAAGAGAGACCTATGTTGGAACAACCCTTTAAACTCAAAAAATAATACACAGACACAAAATAGGTCATAAATATGTATGGAAGCATCTAATCTTCATAGAAATTTCTTTCAGTTTCTTGATACCCTGAATGTTTTATGATCTTGAAAAAAAAATAAAAGATAAATCATTAAAAGTATCATTTTTTTTTAATGAAAAAATAATAAATATCTTTTTTGTGTGTGTTGTCATTTTACTTAAACTCAAATTATTTTAAAATGAAAAAAAGAAGAAGAAGAAAAAAATGTTCAGTAAATTCTATAAATATTTCTTGAATGAAAAAAAAAAATTTATTTAAAAAAAAAAAAATCTATCAAAATTTTTCTTGGGTTCCTAAATAATTTATTTGCTGTATATAAAAATGTTTATTATATTTCCTAAATATATAAACTATTTTTCTTCAAAAATCAAATTTTTTTTTTTCGTTTTGTAAATGCCTAAATTTTGTAAAATTTTTTTCAAAAAAACTTTTTGGAAAAGTAAATGCTTTTAGATAATATTTTTATTATTTACTTGCAAAAATTAAGTGAAATGATATAAAAAAAAATATTGGAAGGTAAATTCAATTGTTTAAAGTAAAAAGTCAACTTCAGTGGAACAATCTGTTTTAATTGTGTTCATAAAATATATATTTTTTTCAAGATACCTCTCCTATACATGAACTCATCTCTAGGCAAAATTTTGAAAAGGACCCTCATCTCCTGTAGTATCAACCACCTTGAGTAAGAAACAGAGGCAGCTGACTGCAACAAATCAAGCTGCAAGAAATGAACATGAGAAAATAAGCCTCTGCAAGGATGGAGCCTCTTCTTACTACAAGACATTCACTTCCTGCAGGTGATGCATAAAAGAACACCTCTTTATTGGCCTTGCTAACAACATGCATTGAAAAAAAATCTCTGCAATTTTTATTTTCAAGCCCAAACTGTAAAGATAAATAAATTGCATTCATTTTCATTTAACACACACACACACACACACACACACACAGGGTGTCCCAAAGGCTTTCCACATTTTGTAATGGTTAAAAAAAAAAAAATTGTCTTGCTAGATCAAATTATGACTGATTTATGAGTTCGATTCTTACTGGGTGCCTCATACTTTTTTTTTGTTAAAAAATCTAAATTTTCCTAGATTTAATCATTTTTGGGCACTTCGAGGGGATAAAATGCTTAGCATTTTTAAATTGAATTTCTCCTAATATATAATATATAATAAACAACTTTCATAATCCTCACTTTGTTGCCCCATAAATATTTCGGGCCTTATATTCGAAAATGATCTAAATTTAATTATATGAAATTTTTATACAGGGTGTCCCAAAATAATGTATACATTTTAAATATTAATTGTTAATAACACATTACCATGATGTGAGAAACTTCTATGGATGAAAATATAACAAACAGATGGATTGGAAGAAGAGGAACAGTTGAATAAAATAAATAGATCACCAGATTTGACAAAACTTTTTCTTTTTTTTGGGGGGTCTTAAAAGAAAAAATTTTTAGCAGGAACCTGAAAAAAATTTTTGAACTGAGAGTAGCAATTGAAGAAGAATATGTTCAAATACCAGAGGAAATGAAACAATGGATATTTGTAGGTTGCAAGATATGAAAAGTGTATTGAACAGAACAGCAACCATTCTGAGCACTTGATGGTATGATTTTTCATCATTATATGAACATTCTGCCATTGTCCCAAGTAGCTTTAACCTTATTAAAGTTTATTTTCTATGTGTTTTGTAATATTTTGCTATTCAAATTCTTTTAAATGCCTATTCTTTCTCTTTATTAATCTTATTTTTAAAAAAAAAACATTATTTTGAATAAATTATAATGATTCAAAGTTTTTATACATTATTTTGGGACACCCTTTTGTGTGTGTGTGTGTATATGTATATGTATATATATATATATATATATATATATATATTTTCAAATTGAAATTAAACTTTTAGAAACAATGCAGTTATTAATTAGAAGAGTTGAAATAAATTCATGCAAGATTTTACATTTTACATCACTCTTAGATAATCAGCCTATGAACTTTTCAGACCACCCTCATATATAGATGAATGTGAAAAAGGAAAAATTAGGTTTAAATTGTTCGATTCCATTTGAAGGCATTGATTTTTTAGTTTTAACATTTTGATCTAGGAAGGTTGTTATTAACTTTATGGTTTAAGAAAATAAAAAAAAACAAGGATAGTAACTCAAATGTGCATTTTATAATAAAAATAAACTCTGTATAAAAATAAAAAAATATATATCATTTTGTATTTGAATCCTGTGTGAATATTTTATTTTAATAAAGTTTAATATTTTTGTTTTGAATATATTAAAATTGGTCTAACACAGAACCAATCCTCGATTACTTTCCGGTTTGATCACAATTTTTGAGTCTGTTCCAGTTTTTACTTTTCTGAGTTTTTTTTTTTTTCGAAACAAACGTTTTTGTAATATTTTAATTTTTTTTGTTTTTTTTTGCTTTAAAATACAAATTTAAAATTTTTTTTGATTCAAAGATTCACTTTTAATGTTTTCTCTCAAAAATCTTTTCCTTGTTTTTATTTATCTTCCTCTTTTTCCTTTTTTTTTTTAAATAATACATTTTTTTTTTTACTTTTATCTTTCTTTTCTTCTATATTTGTTTCTGTCTTTAAACAATTGATTTCTTTGGAATTTTTCTCAATTTTCAACATAAACCAAAATGTCTTCTTTTCACTTTTCCTTTCTTTCAAATCCTTTTTCCCCCCTTTTTTTTTCTCTCTCTCCTTTTTACCTTGCTATTTCTCTTCAACCTTTTTTTTTTTTTTCTCTTTTCACCTTTTTCTTTTTCTCTCTCTCTTTTCCACCTTTTTCCTTTCTCTTTCTCTCTCTTCCAATATTTCTCTTTCTCTCTTTCTTCCAATAAAAAAAGTTTCTCTCCCTTTTTTTTCCTTTCTCCTAAATCTTTAATTTTTCCTCAAATCTCTTCTCTTCTTTCTTTTTCCTTTCTCTCTTTCTTTCTTTATTCCTTTCTTCCTTCTCTCTCTTCCATTTTTTTCTCTCTCTCTCTTCCATCTTTTTTTTCTCTCTCTTCTTCACCTTTTTTTTCTTTCTCTCTTTCTTTTTCACCTTTTTTCTTTCTTTCCCTCTTTCTCTCTTCCACCTTTTCCTTTCTCTCTTTCTTCTTCCCTTTTTCCTTTCTCTTTCTCTCTTCCACCTTTTTTCTTTTCTCTCTCTTCCAAATTTTTTCTCTTTCCTGTCTCTTTCTTCCTCTCTTTTTCTTTCTCTCTCTCTCTTCCACCTTTTTCCTTTCTCTCTCTCTCTTCCACCTTTTTCCTTTCTCTCTCTCTCTTCCACCTTTTTCCTTTCTCTCTCTCTCTTCCACCTTTTTCCTTTCTCTCTCTCTCTTCCACCTTTTTTTTTCTTCTCTCTCTTTCTTTTTCCTTTTTCTCTCTCTCTTCTTTTTTTCCTTTCTCTCTCTCTTTCCTCCTTTTTTTTTCTCTCTCTCTCTTCCTTTTTTTTCCTTCTCTCTCTCTCTCTTTGTTCTTTTTTTGTCTTTCTCTCTCTCTTCCATTTTTTTTCCTGTCTTTCTCTCTCTCTCTTCCACATTTTTCCTGTCTTTCTCCCTCTCTTTCTTCCACCGTTTCCTTTCTCTGTCTTTTCCACCTTTCTTCTTTGTCTCTTCCCCCCTTTTCCTTTCTCTCTCGGTTTCTTCCCCCGTTTTCTTTTTTTTTTTTTTTTTTTTCTCCTTCACTCTTTTTTTTTCTTTTTTCTCTTTTAAATCCTTTTACTTTCTTTTTTTTCCTCCTTTTTATTTTTCTTTTTTTCTTTTTCAATCCTTTTTCTTTTTTTCTTTTTCTCTTTTTTTCCCTACTGTTTTTTTTTTTCTCTTTTTCTATTCCTTTTTTTCTCTCTTTTTTTCCTTTCTTTCTCACTTTTTCTCTTCTCTTTTTTCACTTTTGTTTTTTTACTCTCTCTCTCACTATTTATTTCTTTTTCTCATTTATATCCCCTCTTACTTATTTGTTTCTCTTTATTTTTCACTAACTTCTTTTTCACTTTATTTCTTTTACTGTTTCATCTTCTTCCTTTTCTTCTCTTTCTCCTACCACATTTCATTCTCGTTCCTTCTAATAGTCTTTTTGTTCTTCTTTTTCTCTTTCCCACTCTCAGTTTACCATTTTCCTTTTCTTCTTTCATACTCTTCTCATCTTTGTTGGTCTTTCACAATTTCTTACTTAACCTCCGACTGATGAATAATTTGTCCACATTTCCAACCCCCACCTTCCAAACCAGTTTCCTGTCAAGATCAGTTTGTATCTGCGAACAGTCAAACCCATTTATACAAAGTGCTTGCTAAAGTGACTCAAACATCACCTTGCATCTCTGACGACAACTCTATTTGTTTTTCTTTAGTCACATTCTTCATTAGTTGTGGCCGTGTTCGTTAGAATCTTGCATACTTTTGCACTTGCTTTGTATTGTTATTTTCTGGAATTAAGTCTGAAATGGCAGGATTGATTGACTGAGTACTTTTTTCTTTTTTTCCTAACAAAATTTTCCTGTTTCTTAATATGCTGTTTAGCTTTTAGAAAGCATCTTTCAGTATCCCAATGAACCTTTGGATTTCATTGTTGCACATTTTGTCCTCTGTTAAAACTTCTCAGATATTTAAATTGTTATACTTGCTTGATTTTGCAATTTGCATGTTGGACTATTCCTTTTGCCGACAATCATGCATTCTGTCTTTGTGTAATTAATGTTTAGTCCTTTCTTCTTGCTTTCCTTCATATCCATCTGTAGGAGATCATGTAGTCTTCTTTCTGCATCTGCTATCAACACTGTGTGATCTGCATATCGTATGTTGTTAAGATTGTGGCCACCAGTAATGAATGATATCAATTCACACTCAAGGTGAAACACATTTTAATTGAAAGTATTTACTTAACAAATGTCAAGCTGCACTCAAGGTGAAACACATTTTAACTGAAAGTATTTACTTAACACATGCCAAGCTTCAATAATGGGGAAACACATTTTAATTCAAAGTATTTACTTAACACATGTCAAGCTCCACTCAAGATAAAACACATTTTAACTGAAAGTATTTACTTAACAAATGTCAAGTTGCACGCAAGGTGAAACACATTTTAACTGAAAGTATTTACTTAACAAATGTCAAGCTGCACGCAAGGTGAAACACATTTTAACTGAAAGTATTTACTTAACACATGCCAAGCTCCACTCAAGATAAAACACATTTTAACTGAAAGTATTTACTTAACAAATGTCAAGCTGCACGCAAAGAAAATTGACACATTTTAACTTAAAAGTATTTACTTAACACATGCCAAAGCTGCACTTCAAGGTGAAAACACATTTTAACTGAAAGTATTTACTTAACACATGCCAATTTTCAATAATTCCTGGGAAAAACATTTTAATTTGAAAGTATTTACTTAAAAACATGTTAGCTTATTTTTCAAGATGAAACCCATTTTCAATCTGAATATTTTTTTTAATTTCTATAAGACAAATGCTAAAAAGAAAGTAAGATGAGAAAAATTAATCCAAAATACTGAAACTGTCAACATAATGTCCTAACTTAGAGAAATAGATATATTGTTGTTGGCATCTGATCACATCTGATCATTGGGATCATCATCTTCTCTTCCTATTTTTTTTAACCCATAAACACTGGTGGTGATGTTGAAAGATGACATGAGAAAAAAACCAAATAGTGTTTTTCTGAGGCTGACCATGTGAATTTGATTTTGGTTTTTTTCTCCGATTTTCATTAGAAACCCACACACTTGGCCAGAAGTGACTCCCTCACAGCTCAAAGGGGATTGAAACAGGCGAGATCTGGCAAACCTGGTTGTGTCAGGTTCTCGAATGCTTGGTCTGTGTGAAGGTTCTGCTTTAAATAACCTGTAAAGGTTTGATAAGCTATAGAAAATGAATCAATCAATGAAATATTGATTAGCTACACAGGCGTGTCTTTTCGATTTATTTACATTCTCTGCAATATAAATGTATAGATACTACCATAGCCACAAAATGAGGGATCAGTGTATATATATATATTGATTGAGTGATATAAAATTGATCCCCCACTTTATATCCACATTATTACTTTAAAAAATTTGACAATCTAAAACTATTTTTTGCCTTTAAATAACCTGCAAAGGGTTGATAAGCTGTAGAAAATGAATCAGTCAATCAATGAAATGCTGATTAGCTACACAAGCATGTCTTTTAGATTTATTTACATTCTCTGAATATAAATGTAT